>PVHY01003015.1:0-115137 GCA_004024945.1 Uropsilus gracilis
GAGGGAGGACCTTCATTGAAATTATGTCAGAAAATTGCTAGAGGTAATGTTATAAGCAAATGTTCCCTAGAAATGGTTTCTCATACTTGAAAATTTTTCAAATATCATGGAAACAAAAGATGCCTGAAAGTCTAAAATCTCCATCTTGGTATTTACATCACATCTTGTGAATTTTAAGTATTTTCCCCTACTGCAAACATCCTCTCCTTAGATTTCATGTGACCCAAGGTTAGTGAGCATTTATTGTTCATCAAACACTGATAAAACTACTCCTTCCCTGGAAAAACTCACAGCATAATAGAACCTACTATTTGCTGCAAATCACAATTTATTGGGGGCTTTTTTTTTTTAACACATTTGATCTTTGCAACATCCTGTGAGTTGACAGGTATGCAATGTTCTGTGTTATTAGAGATATGCTGGCATTCTAAGACTTTGTATTTTACTACAAAGTAAAATATTTGATTTTTGTGGTAAGTGGTGCAATCAGGACATGCACATTAAATCCTAATTCAGTGTTCTTTCAAATATTGCAGTGCATATGTAAGACAGAAAACAGGATTAATATAAATCATCCGTTTCAAGTTTTCTACCCCACATAGCTCCTGATTATGGAATGATGGATTCAGGAAAATACTTCCTTAAATGAAATCTCCCACTATCAAATAATAACTTCAGTCACTTGTGTAAGGATAACTGTATGTTTTTAGTAAAATAGAGCTCACAATACACCAGGAAACTTTCTTACCACTAAGTGTATATTAATCAACTAAACATCAAGAAAATCTTATTCCCATTTTATGAGGAAAATCACTTTAGATATAAAGCAGAGATAAGTTAACTAAGTTGCCAGAGTGACTCAACTAAAAAGTAATGGAGGCTTACTTTGAGACAAAGAGTCTCATTAGATATGGATACTACCTTATATAGGCACTTGTAATTATATTTTAAAACAGATATTAGCATGTATCACATATTATTACATAATGTATATTTCAAACCATATCTTGATGCCATTTAATACAGATTTTTTAAAAATTTGGATTATGTGATTGCTGATTACCTACCTAGTATGGCTATTAGGATTGGGTTGTAAAGCAAACATTTTAAGGGGAAAGAGAAGATAGAATGATCAAAAGTATGTAGAATCTTCTGGAAATTTAGAACTGTTTGGGGACTTTCATGCAAGAGCCTTGAAATCAAAGGACTAGCTTGTTGTCACTGAATGTTTAGTCTGTGGCAAAAGAGGCAGAAGAGAGAATCAGAGGTCAAGAAATATCTCATCAATTGCTCTCAATTCCAGAGTGGAGGTACATGGTCACACCCTACTCTGCCGTGAGGCATGTGCTCTCGGAGATGTTTGTATCATTCAAGGACCTCAAAGGAACAGTGACTGACTTTACCGGGCTGGGGAGGCAACTGTCTCAAAGGCTCAGACAGGACTCCTAAAAAACTGACTGGTCACCACACCAAGGTATAAAGGGTTTTAATGGTAACTACTGCAATGTTTTAATCATGAAAGCATCTTAAAGTATTTCAAAACTACACAATGCTTGACATATTTAAATTATGAACAAAAAAATAAACTATAAGGAATCATGCTAGCAGAAATAAGTCAGAAAGAAAAAGAGAAATACTGGATGGTCTCACTTATTTGAGAGACAAAGAGAAAACAAACGTACAAGAAAAATTCAAAACTATCTCTCAGCAAAATTAAAGCATGGAGCATGGGGGGGGAGCGGGAGTGGGAGGGGTACAAAAGACTAAGAAGATAGCTCATGGGTGATAAGGTGGTGGGAGAACCCTGGGGTAGATAATGATGTAAAACAAACAAATAATAAAAAATATTAAAATAAATAATTTATTATTAAAGATAATATAGTTCAAGAAGAAGCAGGGCATTGAAAACATCAAAACAATTAATAACAGTTCTTTCCTGCATGAACTAGAATTGGTAAACCAATCAGAGGCAGTAAGTGTCAAGAAAAAATGGGGAGGGGGCATGGAGTGGGAGGGGAATCCTCCTGGGAGAAAGAGGCAGAGCATGTGGCAGTTGAGTGACCTCCTGCCAGTAGATTTTCTTTTCCCTTATATTCTTTATTTGAGTTTTCAAAGCAGCCTTAGCAGGTACTATGCCTATTTACCAAAAATCAGGGACTCACTGAATCTCCCTTTGTCCTCCTGCATTCTCTTTGGTGTTACCGGTAAGATGTGTAGTAACCTGGTCTTTGTGTGGTTGTAAAAATAAAAGAGGGTTAGGTAGGACTTGGCTTAGCATAAAAGTACAAGAGAAAGGTAAAAAGATCTTTGGGTTCTGCACAACATAACTGAGTTCCCCAAACTTCAGAGGTGCAGAAATACTTCACCAAAAAGAATATGAATTTACTTATAACACCTAAGCATACTTGTATATGACTGAATGAAGCTTGTGTCTCGTAGAGGGGGTGGGGTCCCTAATATACATCATCCAAGTAAAGGATAGTCAGTTTCCCCAATTTTACTTTCCATAATAAAGGAAAAGAGAGTTGTGTAAATTTCAGGAGCTCCACCTATATGGAACATCAGAGGTGAGCATAGGAATCCGTATTCAGTAGCAGTCCAAGGAATTGATAAAAGTCAAGTTAGTTAGTTGATGAGAAGGATGCCAACCCACAGGTTAAGGGGAGATTGGATTTACCTTTTATCTGGACCCTTCTCCTGTCACCAATATTTCCTATTCTCTCACCAGGAGGATTCCAGTCAGAATTTCAACAACTTCCTTTCACTTGTAGAATGAACCACACTTCTCAGACAGATATTCTGCATTCTCTTCATGGTGCCCTTCTTTGCTGTCCAGGTGGTCCTCTCCTCCTACCACATGAACTCTCTATCACATTACAAGTGTATATGTCCCACCCCTAAATACCTTTGGTTTATAACAACTTCATGCTTTTATTCTTTGGTCTATCTCTATCCAAATGCTCATCTCCTTTATATTCTAATCATGTGCTCTCTTGAAACTTATACACAGCATGGAAAACACCCAAATGCCCCATGTAGTTGCATATGTCTGCATCTCTATGTCTGATCACATGTCTATTTTGATATATATATCAAATATATATATATATATTTGTTATATGCTATAAACTCTTGAAAGTCAATAAAATGTCCATATATTCCAAGCTATAATTCCTTCTACATAAGAGTCAATAAGTAACTGATAAATGAAGACATTAAAAAGAAATAATGACTACACTTAGTATTACTAAGTGCTAATATATAAAGTTGTTACCAATGATGACTATACTAGTGTCACATTAGTTAAACTAAGGAAAACTGGAAGAATCATCTGCCCACATCTAGAGCAATGCTTTCATTTTAGAGATGAAGAAATTGAAAATCCAAGAAAGTACAAGCTCTTGATGTGCAGCATAGCTAGCAGAGCCAGAGCAGGACTGAGTGTTAGCTGATGTCACTTGAGTAGCAGCCATGCATTAAGCAAGTCATAAGACTTCACTTATTTCAACTTTTTAAAAACTTAATTAACAATCCTATGAGATTCTTAATAGGTTAATTTATCTAAATACTGTTACACAGAAGTACTGAGTCATTTATACCAAGTCACATAGCATCATCACTCACCCTGATTTCAGGGTACCTAGACTTAACCATGACCCCAATCAGTTTAACCTTTTCATCTAGTTCTTCAAGCACTAGACATTTCTACATCCATTGTTAGCTCAATGATGCATAAGTGTGTGGCTTACCAGAGGTCCTAAATAGAAAATGAAGGGCTTAAGAAAGTCCTTCTCTCATAGACTTTTTTGGGTGACACTAATCATGATAATAATGAAAATGACATTAGTTAAAATTAATAAGTAATTGCAGTTTGGAAATGAGGTGTAGCTCCTACTCAAATTTAGCATATTGACCTCTGCTATTTAGTCCTCCTCACAACAGATAATAAACAGAACATTCTTTCACCAAGCCATGATGTTGGCTATTCTGAATCTACCATCCCTTCAATTCCCACTGCCACCTCTTTGACAGAAAAATAAAATTACAGCATATTGGCAGGACTCTTGGAGGTTTCAGAATTTATGTTGTTGGTGATGATCATGATGATGGTGGGGAAAGTCAGAATTAAAAGATGCCTACCAACATTGTAGTTGTGAATGAGCTATTTTCTAGAGCTTTCAGTTTGTCTAGTTCAGTTGGTTTTGAATTAGTTTATGATTAATTTTCCCTGCTAATTAGATTCAAGCTTATCATGTATTATAGAGTTCTTTTTGTTCATTCACTGTATTTCTATGTGAGCTACCTTTAGCTTAGAATTTTTCAATTTTTTCAAGGAACTCTAAACCTTGGCTTCTGTTAATTATAAAATTCACTATGACCACAAGATAATTCTGCAAAAGCAATTAAAAGTGTTCCAATTTTCACCAATGCTGTGCATTCAAAGTTTTAACCTGTAGTTTTGGAGGTTACATACTGGATGCCCACTTCTTGGGAGCATCCTTTCACTTCTTCATTGGGTGGCAGCCTTTGCTTCCCCAATGCAGGCTAAAAGATCCATCAACATTTTAATTTGTCCTGTTTCTTCATAATTGCCAGTCCTTCTGTGTTTTTTAACATCTACTTTCCTTAACATTCCTGGTCTTTGTTTTTTTTTTTTTGTTTGTTTGTTTGGTTGGTTGGTTTGTTTTTTTTTTTGCTATCTTAGACCGTTTCTACCCTCAATGTGTCTCTTACAACCACTGGTCCTAGCAGTCAACTCACCACCATGTTGCAATGTTTGCAATTGATCAACTAGAAGATGAATACAATACTTTTTCATCATGATGATATCGCCAAACAATGTGTACTATCAAAGTTTGTTATATTCCCAGTTAAACATCCTTTAACACCATACTTCTTGTGAATCTTCTAGAATTATGCCCGAATATGTCCATGTATTTGGTAAAACCTGATAAAACTAAATCCATGTTCTTACATGTGCTTTTCTCTTCATTGAACAGTGAGCTTTTGATTTTCTCATTCTGGGTGCTAACTTTCACTTATGCATTCGGAATTTATTAAGTCTTTTCATCATCCACATCCACTCATGTTATACTGGCCAACAGAAACATTGCATTAATTTTCATTACATTTAAGTTCCCACAATCTGTACTTTGCATTTATTGTTTTAAACATAATTATGATGATTTATATTCATTTCAATTGAATTGCATCTGATTTTTAACTCATCTTTTCACCCAATTGAGAGTGTTCATCTTTTAGAAGCTTATGTTTGTATCATGCAAAACTTGGATAAATTGGCTTTCTTTTATCCAAATTATTTTAAAAAATAGTTGAAAATTATAAGGTCAAATAGTTTGAGGGTAGTTACCATATATCACTAGAATTAAAATCATATTTTGTATTCTCATTCATAAGGAAATTTTAAGATTTTAACAAATAACCTCTACTTAAGAGTAATAAAATAACATTTGATAGTCTTAGATATGTTAGTTCTTTTTGATGCAAAGTACATTCTTGTAATTATTTTTGGATTAAATACTGAAATTACATATACAATCTCTGAATAGAGCTTATCTTCTTAGAATATTTATAAAAGAAAAAAAGCTGGTGAGAGCTTCTCTACTTTGTATAATTCTTAAAAGAAAATTTGTAATGGCTCCACTTCAATCAGCTTCATTCTATGAGAAATATCCTTTAATTATCTCACTATTGGTATTTAGTTTTTTCCCGGTTGTAGTTACTTTGCTCTTTCTAATGTGAGAATCATTCCTCTTAATAGAGAATATAGAAGAAAATCAGAGTTAGAAGAATTCGATTGTTTATATTGGTTTTGATGTAGTTTTACCCATGTTTTCCTAGATCATACTAAGTAAAGCCTGAAGAATGCTCAAGATTAATATTTGGAAGCAACATTATTTTTTGGACTCTGTTCTCTTCAGCAGAATTTCAGGTCATACTCTGTCTTTTGTCAAACAATTTGCCCCCAAATTCTTTTCTGCTGTTCCCCTCCATGTTACCATAACCCCAACCTGCATCCAAAACTTTCTGCTGTGGGTGTGGGCACACGGCTCAAGTCATAAAGAATTCTCCACTCTGAAATCATTTGCTAACTTCCTTTGTCTCATTAAGGTAGGCAAGCTGTCTTATTAAAGTGGAGGAATGCCTTCCTCTCATAACAACCTGCTATTTTAATACAATTTGAAGCGCTAGTGCAAATCCTGGTAGATAAAGGTCATGGTAACCTGAGTATTGCATACCCAGACATACTTCAAATTATTCTTTTCTGAAAGAGAATCATTTCACTTGAGCATAGTCTTCGATTTAGGCTTTCTACTGCATTGGACCCCCAAAATCTCCCCATCACAAGGTGAACTGGCTATCAACTTTAATTCAATCTACAACTTTAATTCACTTTAGCATGTTATTAAACATATTTACAGACTCTTGGGTTTAGACATAGATCTTTGGGAGGCTGTTATTTTGTCTACATACATACTATTCAGTAAGCCACATCTGTCCATAGTAACACCCATGCTTTTTTTGTTCTGACAAGCAGAGAGCTAGCTGATCCCAATGCAGACACTTTAATGAATAACTACAAAGCTTCTTAGGCAGAAACAGGCATCAAGTTCTCTCCAACACTCAATTTCAAGGAACACATATCTAAGTAGTCTTCTCCATAGCACCCAACTTGGAGTCTTAACATATCCCTTTCCCCTCTCTTAAATACAATGTCCTTATGTCCTCCATCTTCCTTATAATATGTGACTTGAGATGGTGTATTTGAGAGTCAAAATTATTTCCATAAAATTTTCTTTGTAATCTATGTAGAGATCTATCTTAGAGTTGTCTTAGTATTTGAAATTCACCTTATTGGTATCTATTCATCTTAATATCCTATTTTCCCAATTATTTAGTATTGCAAATAATTTTACAGTAATTGTTTTTACACCTGTATCATCTCATATATGTTCAAAATGTTAACTAAATCAAAGAAGGAAAATGAATGACTACTGGATCTCTATTTCCACTTTTGGTGAATATTGCCAAATTAATGTTCATGTAGGCCTATCCTGTTTTATTCGGGAATACACACACAATTTACACATCCAGCAGAAATCACTTGAAAGAGACTGCTTTCCCATACCACTACTAACAAAACATAATGTCCACTTTTTGAACTCTGCCTCATAAATTGATAGTAAAAACTATATTTCACCATATTTCTTTTTCTGATTTGAAATGTACATGCTTAGATTGTGAGTCTCTTGAAATTTCCTATGTGTATTTATGTTTTAGAATGTGGAATAATGTGGTCATGTTTTAACTAACTTATAAAAATATAAAGGCATGTAGTCAAAGCGCAGTGGGATCTAATGTCAAGAAATTTCCAAGGAAAAGAGTTAGGAAAAGAGAATGATGCAACAAGAGTCAATATCTACAGCTATGTAGTTCCAGACAATATTGAAATTATCTGACTTTTTAAATTTTTTCAGTGAAAAGCAAAAGAGTGGAAATCACCAACATCTTCTTATGACTCTGGTATGTCCTCTGGTATGAGGACACAGAAACAAAGGGTCCACTCTAAGAAATGTAGAAGTCTCTCATTGTTGGGGTTCAATTTAATAAAGGCAGAATTAATATTATATGACCATGAATGAAGAAGAAATATTTTAAGATGTTAATATATATGCAACTATAAAATGTGAAAATTTCTAACTACATGTTTTCAATTATATTCTATTATTTTTAAATGTTAGAAATGTTAAATAGATGACCAATCTCTTTAGTTTTATTTTCAATCTAAAGGATTAAGACTCTATGAATATCAAAATAATATTAATGTCTACGTACGAACCTTTAAATTTTTATGTTCTTTCTCAAATTGGGTAAAATGACTCAAATGTTCTCTGTGTTATTTCAGAACACTGACACTTGGTGCCCTTTAGTGTGGAATCTCAAACTATTCAAGTTTTATCTTGAGCATGTAATTTATGTTCAATGACATGCTCTCTTGAACTGCTGAAGGAAAAAGAAAAGACTCTTTCCAGCCTTCCCTCATGAAAATATAGGGACCGGGCATGTGAGCACAAGCCGCAGGTGTTTTACACTGTTTGGAGACTAGTCCAATTAATAATTAAAATTAACTATAGTTTCAACTAATCATATAAATGAAATTTTGTGACACTATTTAATGGAGATTAAATACTGGGTCAGCAAACATCCTAAGGTAGCAGTAATTAACCCTATTTAAACAAAACCTTGATGGTTTCCAATGTTCTTGTCCAACTAACATAGTCATTTTGCTCAGCTGATCTTCCCCACTCCTCTTACTGGATTAGCACTGCCTCTCAAGTAGTACTGGCTGCCCACAATTCGCAAGTAGGTAGGGGTGGACTTCAAAATGACCACGCAAGCTGAGACCCTATAAAGGGAATTTAACAACTGGTGGGCATATTATAATTGTCCCATCACCTTTAAAAATCTCTCTCATCTGAGCACAGGTGTCCCTTTGTACAATCCTTGAGGTCTCCTTAGGGTAGATTCCCAAGAGAGCAATTGCTGGGTCATATGGCAGTTCCATTTTCATTAATTTGAGGGCCTTGCACATAGTTTCATTAATTTGAGGGCCTTCCACATAGTTGGACCAGTTTACATTCCCACCAGCAGTGTAAGAGTATTCCCTTCTCTCTACATCCTTGCTAGCACTTGTTGTTGCCCATTTTATCGACGTTTATTCCAGCACTATTTATAATTGCAAGGACATGGAGCAACCAAAATGTCTTGAAACAGATGACTGGATGAAAAAGATGTGGTATATAGACACAAGGGAATATTCCTAATCAATTAAAAATGACAAATTGGATGATTTTATAATAAATGGATGGACTTAGAAGAAATAATATTAGCAGAAACATGTCAAAAAGAAAAAGAAACCAAATGGTTTCACTATTAAATGGGACATGGGAAAGATAAACAAAAAAGCCATGAAGAAAAGTCAAAACAAGATAACAACCAAATTAAAGTACACAACTCAGGGTGGAGGGGGGAACAGGGTGGGAATGGTCAGAGAGGGGGGTGAGGCCCAGAGATGACAAAGATGTGAAATTTATATATAAATAAATCACTTAATATTAAAAAAATAAAAATATCTCTCAAACTTTAAAATCTCCTTTATGTAGCCTACAACTAATTAGGAAAATATAAAAATTAGTAGAAATAGTATTAAACCATTCTAGTTTAAAATATTACAATCACTGAAAGTTAAATTTATTTCTTTGTACTTTTTTCAAGTGCAATCTAAATAATGGTTCCCATTTCCTGGCCATTGTATAACTGATGATTCATTAAGTATCTTTCCACATTTGTAGAATTATCTTGCCTTTTAAGTTTTGATCACCTGCAAGCATTATATTCTTTGACCTTTCAATATTGTGAAATCTACTTGAGTTCTTTTAATGTGAAGTTCTAGGAAAGCTTTGTCCTTTTGTTATAATCAGTGTCCTCATTTATATTGATATGTTCACCTTCACTAAGTGTCTCTGGCCATATGTCCACAGCCTCTCACATGAGCCAGTGCAAACATTCGTTTAGTCTATTTCTTCTGTAGCACCAATTATGTTCATTCAATTCACTATGACTTACTTTTTCATTTTTTCTCCAACTGACTCTACTCATATCCATTTTTCTAGAATGTCTATCCATCACTGGGAGATAAGCAAACTGCACAACTACATGATCTTCTCTCTGTATGTTAACTGACTAACAGATGCGCAGCGACCAGTCATGGACAAATTTTGAAAGAAGCGGCATGACTAGTTAATGATCATGATGAGCATCTGTTATTGACATAGAAACTGTGATGTGAAGAGCTAGCAGGAAGTTTGCACTAGATGCAATCATTTGGTTAGTATGCCATGGTAAAATTTGAAATATGTTTTGAAGGACTGGTCTTAACTAACCACGGTAACTGATAATCATGCGTAAGGAACTGTGCTATATATATGAATACACGGATGTTTGCATATGTGTATAAGTGCATATGCATGTATACATGAATCATGTGTGTAAAAATAAGTAAATCAAGTTTGTGGTAAATCATGTAAGTATATACTTACATGAGTGCATATCATGTGCAAATATGCATGTATGTATATAGTTTGCATATGTACTCACAAGGCCTACCTTTTTAAAATGATTCAATGTGCAAAATGCAAGGACCTAGTGAGAAATCATCTTCAGATATTCTCTTCATCTTATTTTATTTACTAATAAAATATTGTGCTAGGTGTTTTTCAAGAGTTTTACAAACACCATCCCCTTTCATAACCTTAATAATAATGACATAGTTATTATTTGAGAAAATATGAAGACGATACATGGTTTGTCTATGATGACACAGGTTGTAGATGACAGAGCAAGATTCCAATCCAAGCAGTCTGGGTTGGGAGACTGTTCCTTTAGCCACTACACAGTGTTGCCTGGGTCATCAATCTGTGTGGCTAATACTGACAAGTAACATTACAAAGCGACTGATGTTTCTAGTAGAGTTTAGTTGATCTCATTTATTATTGTAGTTTATGATCATAGATACAAAATTCAGTTCACCTGGTTGACATTATTTATGATAGAGATTACTAAGGCTCCACGCAATTGAAGAGGAAAGCTGTGCTGTCTTTTGAAGTAGTCATAAATGCAAAGGGGGCCATTTGGAGGAAAGGAGACATAACCTGTAACAAATATTAGGGTCTGAATAGACTAGTTTAGAAGGTCACAAGGTTGCACTTCTGGGCATGAAACTTTTCGTGAAGGTGGAAAACAAGGATCATAGGAGGAATAAGTTACTCCGTTTCTACCATATTAGAAGAGGTTCTTTAGGGAAATGTTTAAATCAACTCTATTGAAATTCAATGTCATAAATTTGACCTTGCTTTGAAAACAGTTTACCCGCTAATACTGAAAATTTGAAAAATAAATTTTAGTGACCACGAAAAACATAGTAAGAGGACAAATAGCTATATTGAAAAGACATAAGTGCTAGAACTCTGCAAGTTTAAAAGTATTATTCCATTTCTTTTGCTAAAATTTATTTTTTAGAGAATATTAGAGAATATTAGCAATCAGAGAATTTAATCTGTTTCATTGGATTTGTAGTTAAAGATTAAAATGGTTGTTTATTTTTAAATCTTTTAGCGTTTCATTTCTACTTCCTGAATCTCTGCTTGGTGCCTAGCAACTGCCAACCATCCAATTTTCAGTGCTATACTCTTCTCTCTCTGATAAATAAAAAGAAAAAAAAAGGTGATGCTGGTTGTTACTAGAAATAACTTATTTCATAAAACAATATGAATGACCCAGAATAAGTCATTCATGAGCATAAGGTCACAACGCAGCAGAGGCTCAATCTCTCATGGAGTCTTTACAATATCCAAGTTCAGCTCCACTAACAGCAAGAATTTCCTTAGTATCTGTGCACTGCTTCCTAGTTCCTGAGAGATTTCACCTAAGAGGAAAAAAAGGTGAGGATCCTTACTGAAGAAAGTTTAGTAAACCCAGCACAGTTAAATGTGCATGAATAAAAAAAACAAGTAAAAGATTTGTATTTCAGACAAGTGAATTAACCAGGATAGTAACAATTTCCATTAAGAAAAGAAAATTGAACTAGACAATTCCTGTAAATTCTGTAAATTCTGAATTTCTGTAAATTCAAAATTTGCATAATATTACAGAAGTACTTATTTGAAGACCGCCAAGAAACCATAATATGCATAATATGCATTAGCTCTAGCCACTTGCAGTTAAAATCACTCCATTGGATTCCCATTCTGCTTCAAATAAAATACAAATTCTTTATCATGGCCCAAAAAAATGCTGGCTGATGTGTGCATCCATTGCCTTTTCTCATCTTGCATTGCTCTGTATTTACATCTTGCATCAGCTGTTCATGCTTTTTAAGTTGTTGTCAGTTTTACCGTTTTTACCTTGTTTTTCTTTAAATACCAAGTCTACCACCTTCAAGTAATTGGTTACATGTCACCTCCACCTGGATAAGGGTTACCTGTTCCATTGACCTAAGGGAGCTTAGCCCCTCAGATGATCTGTTTCAAGTTTCTCTATGGATAACAAAACCTTTAAGGATCTTATTACTTTATTTGTTTTTTATCTTCTTTATTCTGTCCAGTAGCACATACTATCTCAAGACAGGGATGGATCTTATCCATCTTATTTCCCTGTGGATCCCCTGGGTACTGGGGTACCCAGAGTACCAGGCTAACAGTATAAACTAAGTGTGCTTGAAATTCATAAAATATTCTTGAAAATAAAAAGATTCTTGAAATAAATGAATCATCATATATACCACTAACTGATGTAGTCTCAATATCTGAATACAATGCCTAGTATATATTAAGCTCCCAGTAAATATTTCCTTAATGTAACTTAAATAGTGAACCTATAAAGTTATGAATTATTATGTAATCTGCACTAGTTTCTTATCACTTCTGTAACTACTATACTGTAATTTAGTGACTTAAAACAAATACTTATTATTTTATAGCACCAGAAGTCAGAAGGCTAATGCAAACTCACTGAACTAAAATCAAGGTGGTTGGTAGATTTATGTCCACTCTGGAGATTCTAGGGGAAGATTGCTACCTTGTTTATTCCAGCTGTGTAAGCTTCCTGCTATCATTGATCATGGTTCCCTCCCGTCTTCAAAATCAGCCATGACCAGTAATATAGCAAGATTACTATATTACCCTGAAACTGATTCCCCTACTTCCCTTTTCACTAGTAAAGACCCTGTGGTTCTAATGAATATACTTTGATAATCCAATATAGTTTCTTTCTCTCCAAAGCCTAAATTTAATCATATCTGCAAAGGCCAAGTAATGTCATATACTCAGGTAATTGAGGGATTAGGGTGTAGACATAGTGGGGGAGTGAGTTTTTGCCAATTGTCATTTGGTATAATACTGAAAATAAATCACTCATGTCTTGGGTAATCCCAAGGGGAACTTTTATCTTTCAGACATGCACTAATAGTCACAATCTAGAGTGGATTTCCCCTAAGTATTCTTATCTCTCATTTCCCAGTTCAGACCTAGGTCTGAGGATGTGAGCAATGCTTCTTTGTATATCTTGAGAAAAGAGTTTAGACTACTACCTCCCATGCATATGAACAGCCTAAAAATAAACAGAAGTTGATATCTCTAGTCAGGCTTAAAAATCCATTTTTGTTGCTGGTGAAAGATAATTACAAGAAGAGAAACATTCCAGTCTCATCACCTGAATAAGAAGACAACACCAGAGCATTGTAAGAAAATAAAATTCACTGAAAGTCAAGCAAATTGCATCACTATTAGATGGATCTATTTTAAGCGTGGGAGAGAGAGAGTGTAAGATGATAAACTCCAAAACCTGCCCTAAGCTAAAGTAATTCTCTTCCCTTGTTTGGGGTAAGTTTGCCCATACAGTTAAGCAAACCCAGGGCTCTTACACATTCACTTGCCATCAATATATCCCATCTGCCTTGGCACAGCTAGTGTTGCTGGTATTATTTATGAAGGCACTCTTGTTATATCTGCACAGCATGCAGCATTGCTCATAGCAGGCTACAGATTATTGCCAATGAATAATGCCCGAGAAGCTCCAAACCCTTTGTGCTTATGCCTAATAACTAAATCAGGAATAGCTACTTCTCTGTGTTCTGCTTAAGATTATAGCAGGCCATAAATAAGCTACCAGCGGCAAAATCCATTTGGCATCAGTGAGAATGCCTGCATCATGTTGTTCCCTGTTACACCATAAACTATGTTTATAGCTAAGATTTTTTTTTTAAGGTGATGAAGCCTAAACACAAATGTCAGAATTTTCTGAAACCTCATGCAACCTGAATGGTTAATCAAGCCAAGGTACACATCAGGTATCATTTGGGAATTTCTTTGTGAAAAATGAGAAGAGTAGCCACCACGAAGTGAGAATTCCTACACAGTCTTTTCTCTAAATTATTAAAAATTGCCTAGTAATTTATCTTCTAACACTCAGCAGAGGTTAGTCTCTTTCTCTTGCCAACATTTTCAGAGCTTCAGAAGAGGCCAATGAGTTTCAAAAGTCACAATTCACAGCGCATTTTGGTAAAATCCCTGGGAGAAATCCTTTTGACCTCTTCCCAGAGACCATATAGAAACATTTTGCCAAAAATAAGTAGGAAAACTGGTCGCATTTTTTGCTAGACCATCATGAGGGCTCACTCTGTGCCTAGTACCTGAAGACAGTCATTCAGTGTCTCCAATAAGTATCTCAGGCCCATAGCAGAAGTGAGTCTTCAGCAAGATTATCACCACCTGTTTTTATGAGGTCATTAAAGATATCCCTCAATTTAGGAATTATGACTTCCTAAGATGACGTAAATAGAGGGAAGAGCAGCGCGATTCTTGAGTTGTCCAGGTTATTACTTGTACTGATGAAGAACTTTGCCACTAAATGGTTTAGGGTGCCCCTGTTCTTGAACCTTACATGGTCTTATCATCTCTCCTGGGTTTTCTGTTCTCCCCAAACAAATTAAGACAACCTGGGTGATTTTAAACAACAGAAATTAATCCCTTACAGTTCTGGAAAATAGAAATCCAAAAATGAGGGGTCAGTGAGACTATACTCCACTAAAAGCTCCAGAGGAGAACCCTACCTTAACACCCTTGTTTCTAGTGGCTCCAATCTCTGTCTCCATGTGGCCCTCATTCCTATGTGCCTCAGTAGCAAATCTCCCTATCCCTCTTTGAAGATTTCATCATCAAGATTCCTAATTCATCACAGCAGTTCCACCTTTGCCTTTACCTGCAGGGAATATGCTCCAAGACCCCCAACGGATGCCTGAAATCTTGGTGAGTACCAAAGCCTACTCTATGTTTCTTTACCAATCTTTGCATACCTATGGAAAATTTAAATTAATAAATCAAACACAGGAGATTAACACAAACTGATACTAAATAAAACAAATATAGCAATATTCTATAATAAAATTATGTGAATTTACTGTTTTCGTCTCTCTGTCTTTGTGTGTGTGAGTGGGTGAGTGTGGGTGTGGGTATGTAATACGTTCAGATCGTGGTTGGTGGCACATAATGGAAATTTCACAAAGCAAAATTGTGGATAAAAGGTGGCTACAACACATCTGCAAAAATCTCATTTCCAAATAAAGCTGTACCATGAGGTTTCAGGTAGCATGATTCCCCCCCCCCCCCCCGCAGGACGGATACTATTCAATGCACTTAATGGGGTCTAGTTCATCTGCCTGTATTTTATTGTTCTAAGAAGAATTTGTATCCGTGGGGCACATAAATCTCCTTTCTTCCCTGCAACCTGGTCTTCTAGGTGGCATACCGAGTCTAGAGCCTGAACTGATGCAGAACAGACACACACCCAACAAACTATCTCTCCCACCCTGTATCCATACTCCTACCCTGCACCCACATCAGCTAGGCTTCTCCCTAATCATTAGCCAGATGGGTTGGCTCCACTCCATCTGCTCTGTGGAGCTGGACCTCTGTCACAGAGGTTCACTTCCCCTAGAAGCTTTTGCAACCTTCCACTTAACACACTGGCAACCAGGAAGGATTCAGTTTTTTGTTTAAATTAGTTTTAAATAAATTTAAATTTCATATAAATTAATTTTCTCCATAAAGTTGATGCAATTTCATGACAAGAGGATTTTTGAAAATACATCAATCAGAGTATTAGAAAGAAAGATTAACATCATTATAGATACCATTCCATTGAGATAACATGCACCATAATTGTTTGGATGAATCACTGCCCCCACTATCTTTCTTTATGGATATATACTTTCAAGAAAAATAGTTAGGGCATAATTGCATGTACTGCTTCCTTATCTCTTTGGATCTCAGGTACACAAAACTGGATAAACTCGTACATTTCATTTGTGATGTGGTAAATACCCACAAAACAATATTCCACAACTAAGATTTATTTTGTTGTATTGTTCTTTTCACATTATCTGTCCTATTCTATTTCTCATGTCACTAACTAATCTTTATAATATAATTTAAATGACTTTTTATTATTTTATATTATACATTCTTTTCAATTAAGTTAAATAATCCAGCATTATAAACATATAAGACAAGTCCAATTTCAGTAAAATAATAATAAAATAGCATATAATTTTATTCAGAAATCTTCAACCTCATTAGTCATTACTTTAAAATTCATTTCCAGGTCAAAAAATGAAAATGCATTGAAGTTTTGATAACTAACTTTAACTAAATATTAGGTAGCTTATATAATTTATAATATCGCCATCTGGTTCATCACTCTCTTCACACATTATTAATTGTGTCAACTTTAACTTGAAACACAATGTATAGCATTTTAATTTGCATCTCGATTACTAGTGAGAATAGAGATTCTTATATATGTAGCAATCATTACCTTTCCTTTTATTGTTTCTTCAAATGCTTTACCTATTTATTTCTGTTTGATTATTTATCTTTTAAATAATTCACTTGTTCACTCAACAAATCTTTATTGTGTATTTATAATACACCAGAGTGGGCTGATTTAAGAGAAAGAATGTTAAGGTTTTGGGGAACATGATGTGTTGGTTTCTGCCTTTATGTAGACTTATATTTATTTTTTTATCATAAGTTTACAAATTCTCTTTATTAATATTAAGACTATTTTTTATTATATAAGTAATTTATGTATGTATTTCACATCATTGTAATCACCCTGAGTCACCCACTATTAATCTTTTGTCCTAATCACTAAAATGTACTGTTTTTTGAAAATTTTATGCATGGTCAGTATTTTATTAAAGTTTGAAGGAAGATCATTCTATTTTTCTTATTTTGAGAGAGAAGGAAAGAGTATTTATTGAACTTCCTTACAAAAAATACCCAGCTGCTGTTCTTCTCATTAACTTGTGTTTTCACTCTTTGAATACAGTGTTTTCATTAGGACTTATTTTGATATATGATGTGAGAATTTAAAAACTTCTAATTTCCAAATAGTAATTATTGCAGTGCCAAATATTAATGATCTGCCATTTTCTCATGGCTAAGCGCTCACATTTGTCATATGCTAACATTGTATAAACATCAGAGTCTGTATCTACGTTTTCTTTTTTTTTCTCCATTGTTCTGTCTACTCTTAGGTCATGTCTCTGTATTCACTATTAAAGTTTTAATGGTATATTATAGCATATGACAGTGCAAAATCTAGCATTGCTTTTTTAGTATCTTGATTCTATTCACTGTCTTCTGACTCTGAAAAACTTCATTATAAAACAAAAATCTCCCTTGGAGACCTAGATTGAAATTGCTTTAATTCCCCTTGAGACTGTAAATATTTTATGTAAAATCTCAATCACTTCTATTCCTAATTTCTAATTCTTCCTAATTATCACTTACTTCACAGTCCTCTAGTATATCTAACCTTAACACCCCACCTTTTAGGACCATACTGAACAGACCTGTTAATTCTAGTACTCTGTTCTGAGAAGCCTCCTAAACTAGATTTGTGGGAAAAAGAAAAGTTGTTTAGAAGCTAGAGGAAATAAAAATCTGAGTTTCAAATCCAAACTTTATTAGCAGTGTAAGTTTACAAATCAAGTAAAAAAAAAAACAAAAAAAACGCAAATTCTTTTTACTGATTAAAACGATTAATATTTGATATTTTATTGCAAAAAATTCCAGATATTTTATGATTACTAAAGGGTTTGTTGGTTAACTTGACCCAATACTGCATTTGTTCCAGAGAACAAAATATATGTTCTATACGTTTTTATTTAAAATAAGTCATGAGATGCATTGACTTCAGGCAGCCATTTCCTGGAGCTTTAAAAAAAAAAAAAGATTTTTTTAATGCAATGTGTCTTCTGAATCCTCTACTTGACTCATATTGTTCCTGTCCCTAGCATTTTGCCTTGCAGCATCAGTCTCTTCCTGCAGTCATTTTCTTTTTGTAACTGCTAATGGAAGGAAGTACAAGGTTTACTACAGCTTCACAGACAAGTGGTTATGTAGTTTCCTTGAGCTTTGGAACAAAACTGAGTAATACTTCAGAGATTATTAGCAGATAGATTGTCATCTTTATTTGCTATGGTCTGATAAAAGCGAATGATTAGGGTTCTACATTTATCTAGCTATAAACCTTATAATTTGATGAAAAAAATCTTTAATCCGCATCAAATAACACACACACAGAGCCATAGCATTCATTCCTTTCCTTTTTCTTTTTCTTTTTTGATATCTAAAAATAAGTCAAATTTCTCATTCAAAGATTCAATGAAACTTTACCAATAATTAATACTTTTTGTTTCTTTTTCAAGAACTGGTTGAAGCAAATTAGGTGCCTCTTAGGTAAAGCTCAAACAAATTGCAGTGAGAAATAATGAATTGCAGAATCTTGCTGTGATACAGACTACAGGGCCAGCCATACAACCTGTCACACTCAATAAGCCTTCCAGGTGCTGGGTATGCTTCCATATACATTGATCTCAGTCTTGTGCCCTTTTATGCAAGTAAATTTTCCATCCCAGCAGATATAATTCTTGGAGGACTGACTTGAGACTGAAGGATACTCTGCAAGTGTTAAAGAATAATCTCTGTCTCTCTACATTTTACATACAGAAAAACTAGACCCAGCTTAGAAGAAGTATCACGAAGAATTCTCTTGGGGATCTCAGGACTTGAACATGTCTCACATATGATGATGAATGATCCTTTGCAAACACCTCTGCTAAAATCTGTGCAAGAGATGAAGTTCTCCTGGATACTGTACACAGAGAATCACAAGGGACCAACACTAGAAAAGCTGCTTCAACAACAAGCATTAGATCAAGGCTATAAATGCACTCTGCAATGGTCCTTGAACCTTTAACTTCATCTAGGTCCTCTTCGAAATTCTCTTTTCTGAAGTCTTTGTAATGTCTTATTTTTAACAATTTCAAGTGGCAGTTATTCTATAACTGGATATAATTTCATTTACATGAAAATGAAATTATATTTTCATTTTCATTTGTTTCAACTGAAGCTGAAAAAAGTAACTATGTCTAGCTTATTAAAAAATGAAAGATTGGTGAAATGAGTCTTCTTACACAGACCAAATATAGATTTCTAAATTATATTTATAATTTTCTTTTTAATGACTTGATTATATTGAATTAGACTTGTAGTGCTATCTAAAATGTCTGGACTTTTCTTACTCAGCATTTTTTCAGTCCACTTTTCCTTATTACAATTAGTTTGAGAACTTACTGTCTCACATTTTCATTTTTCTAATCCCTTATTGTTATCATAGTTCATCACACACTTTCTTGACAGTTTCAAGAGAAAAATTCCCCATTTAAGATAGTTTTGTGGAATGTAAACTTCAACTGAACTTCATGAAGGGACTTTCCTTTTATAATTGCATAAGTTATGATTAAAGTATTTTAAAAGTTCCTACTTTCCCCTGAATTTTTTGTCATAACCCATTCACATGGCTCTGGTGTGATGTTAAGAAGAAATTTAATGACATAGAGACTTTAATGACATAGAGATTCCAAGGGTTCGTTCATAGAGTCTGGCAATTAAAAAATGTGCAGCATGATAAATGCTCAGGAACTCACAATTAAGTCTTTATTTTGTATACAAAATTAATCCAAAATAGTGGAACTATGACAAATATGTTGCATTTAAGTAGCCTACAGCTAATTTTAAAATTAAAAATATACTCAGAAATAGATGTGAATTTTGAAAACAATAACTAAAATTGTAAAGTTTTTATGAGTAGTCTGTCATAAGTAGTCTTCTACTTTATTTTGATAACAACTTTATGTAAATACAGATGCTATTACTCCATTTCAGAGCCTGAGAAATCAAGGTACAGGCAGGCAAGTAAATTGCCCATCATCTTAAAACCATCAGCGAATGTGAAGATTCAGCGGTGCCACCTGCCTCTGAACTCAGGTCTGTAATGGATATAATACTGCCCCTAAAACTTCTCTTCAGACATTTTCCTATGTGGGAATTTTCCAGGTCTCTTACCTTGCTCATCTTCCATCGCCAGACAACTTATGACTGACTCATGTGCTGTGCAGAATAGAACTTACAGTATCTTAGAATAGCAGATAAAACCCTTCTTTGACCTAAAAGCAGCCCACAGACAGAAGAAGCTCCTGATTTAAACGATCAGACTTAGCAAGTAAAAAGACAGGATACCTTGGTAAAATTGAATTTGCTAAAGCACTTTATCAGTGCTTTCTTCTAACATACGTATGTTCAGGTCAATGATACTTTTATGTAACTACATTCCAGCTGCTCTCTCCCGTCAGCCAGCAATACTGAGAGCAACTTCTCAGGCCCAGGGCTGAGACCAAGTCACGTGACACAATGGACTAAATTATAGGATGTCTCCTCTTCAAAAAATTGAATCCATTTATTCATATTTCTGTTGACACCCAGGTCACAGAGTTAGGGCATTTGGGTGCCAGAGCATCAGCAGAAACTGTCACAAATGCCTCATGGTCATTCTCTACAACATTACTACCCCCAATCTTTAGTTTAATAAAACATTCAAAAGTTCGTGTTGAGAACAATATCTTTCTCATTCTGCTGCTTTCTGAAGCCTTGATTTCCACATAAAATATAAAGGCCAGATGGACATCAGCTGGTGTTGGAATTGTCTTTGAACATCATCCGAGGGCAGAATTTGGTGCTAGATTCTTTGTAAATGACAGCCTTAAAGCTGACACTGGGGAGCAAGCCAAAATGCATGATTGCATATAAAATTAATTACTGGGTGAGCTTCCCATTACTGAGTTCACAGTGGCCTTGAAAAATATTGTCCTTCGAGGTATGCCAAGTCAAAATCATGCAAAGTGCTATTTAATTGATGCATTGAGCTTAAAAGCAGCCAACTCTATCATATTAGCCCTGTGTTAGTCACATCAGCAACTGCTCAATAAATAACTTGTTGACTGATTGACTGAAAGGATATTGAAAAGATACAGGGTGATTCTCTTTGCTCTAGCACATCTGCTATGTGACCAGATGCCCTTTGCAAGGGTGAACTCAGCAGGGTGACAGAAAGCAATTGGGGGAGCTACTGAAAATTATTCATGCTTGCAAAAGAGAAGAGAAACACATTATCTGTGTTCTATGCTGGATGAAAAAGCATCTGCCATGACGACACAGAATGGAACAAGTTCAGCAGTTTGGAGACTTGGACTTTGGTTTTCTGCCAATAAAGTTGTGGAAGATCAAAGAAGAGTTAATTTACCTTCTCTCTGGATGTTTGGTTAAGCAGTTTTAAAGTCACCTCTATTTTTTTCATTTTATATTTTTTTCTTCTGAATTAGGTTGCTATGTCTTGAGCTGCCATCCAATCACTCTTCTTGCAGACATTCACTGTTTCCTTCATGCTGAAGGAATGCTGAAATTTGAGTCATAAATATATTTATTAAGAACCTATTACATGTATTGGACTGAACCAGGTGCTATATATAATAGTTCCCTACTTACAAGGAGCTTATAGTCTAGTGAGGATCAGGCTCAACAACAGAATTCCAACAAATTGTGGTAAATGCAGTAAAAGAAATGTTGGTAAAGAGCCATGACTAAGGAGAGATGACTTTTTCTGTTCTGACTCCACTATGGTAAAACTACACAAAAAGAAGGATTTTTTGAACTGAATCCTGAAAGATGAATTAGATGACGTAGAAGAGGGTTCTAAGGCAGAAAATGTAAGATTATTCTGCATCTATAGGAAAAAAATTATATGAACTTGAGGGGAAGGGGAGATTAAGAAGGTATGACAACAGATTTGATAGCCACTTAGTCCCAGAATTAACAGATTAAAGAGGGAAAAAGGTAGGAGAAAATCATGAAAACATATTAAAATAATTATTGTATGTTTGTAAGGAAAGGGAGGAATTGGGAGGATTCAAGAATAAGAAACCATGCTTGACAGAAATTCTTAATGAACAGCATACAGAAAACCACAGATATCCATAGGCTAACTTTGGAGTGACATTTGTTATTACATCACCCATTCTATATTAAATTTCTCATTTCATTATAACATCACCCAATGATTGTATATCAAATTTCTCTAATAACACTACATCTTCCTAAGTCTTACTTCTACTTGTTCCCTAAATTAAAACTTCTCTTCCCTCATTAGTGAGCTCTTACAACTTACAAGCATCTATTCAACTCTTTTCTTTGAACTAAAAAAAAAAATATGAACCCTTGCACACAACATATCCTTTGAGTCTGTATTTCTACCCCCTAAATAAAGAGTTAATTTCTTATGTGTTTCAAACTTGTCAGCACATAGCACAGGGTTTGGAATATCAAGACCTAATATCTCATATTAAG
This sequence comes from Uropsilus gracilis, assembly GCA_004024945.1. Taxonomy (NCBI): domain Eukaryota; kingdom Metazoa; phylum Chordata; class Mammalia; order Eulipotyphla; family Talpidae; genus Uropsilus; species Uropsilus gracilis. Next base: position 22,386 of record PVHY01003015.1, read on the forward strand.
ATCCAAAACTGAAACTATGTTTTCTTTTCTCATATTACAAGAAATGTCACAATAATATTTCCAGGGCCCTTGTGACCTTTCTATAAATTCTTGTCAACTCTTTTGTTTCATATTTGTAGTATATGTACTTATTGAAAGCTCTGAAGTTGGCTCCTAAGTCCTAAAGAAACCTGTTTCTCTCTACTAGAATGAGTTAGGATGCTGGAATAGAAACAGATGGAAAAAAAGAAATATAATTAGGTATTAGCAGAAACTGTGGCTTTCCTATTTGTAGTGCAAGAGTATAATCTCATCTTCATTGAGTATAATATATGAGCTTCAGTATAATATGCAATGCAATCATCGATTTTAATTGTGCCAGCCTTTCATTTGACTGTTGTTCCCATTTCCATCTGAATCTTCAAAGGGCACTGGCAGAATGATTACCATGGCACTAGGTCTTCCTCTTAAAACATCACTGACTCTGATCAACTTTTTTTCCTTGCAGTTTGGGAACACAGTAATTGAGCTCATTCTCATGATTATATTCTCCAAAAGCACAGATTTTAGAAGAACAGTAATCACAATTGTATATTCTTTATTTAATGAATTTAATGATATTAGTAGCAGTAATAGTACATCTCACTTCAGGAAAATAATCAATTCTATTTTACATTTATATGGTTATAGCACGTTGGATTATCTCTACTCAGTGAAAAAAGAATTTACATCCTCAATGGAGAACATGAGAAATAAAAATCCCTCTGATGTTTCAATATTTCATCAAGTATCTGTTTTATATATATATGTATAGAAATATATATATATATTGCTATATATATATATATATATATCATAGAAAGGTCAGGAATTCCAGTCTTTCCTCCAATGTTGCACTTTGTACATTTTACTAAACACAGGCAAAGTATATTCAGTTGTTCTGGTAAAGGGAAATGCTTGCCAATCAAGTCTATATAGGCAAATATTCTGAATTACCAAATGCAGTAGATGTTCAAAGTCTCAGAATTCACCTGAGATTTCCCAGTAAATGAAACATTAAAACTTTTCTTAAAATGATAGTTATTTCTTTCTCTCCAAAATTGGAAGAGATTCATTTAATGTCTGTTTGCAACTTTACCATATGATAAATGTCTTTCCCTTGGGAATAGTAAAATATACAATGACTTCCATGATTACTCCACTGAAGTAATGAAGAAAAATAATACGAACTAATTCTTGGTTTCCTACAACAAATTGGAAGATAAGCAGGAAAGATTTCTATTTTGGTGTCCTTGCTGTCTGTGGTCCACTTCATGCATTCATTACAGGTCATTATATTTTTCACTTAATTCCATTACTCATATAATTCTTAATGACTCTCATAAATGGAATATATATATTTTTATCATCTTTGCTCCTGAAATGAATTTATTATTAACTGGTAATTAATGACAGTAAACAGTCCTCACCTAAACTCCTATTCTTGTGACTATAGTTGGAAATGTCTGCCATACAGTTCAGATCTTTTAAACACAATCACAAACACATACATACTATATGAAGTTGTAAATGATGATATTTACAGGTAAGCAATCACTTTCCAAATAACCAGTGTCCATTAATATACACATAGGTCATTGTACTTATGAATAAATGGGGACAAGCACAGGCACAGTTGCAAAATTAGAACAATAAGCCAAAGGCATGAGTTTCCAATTGATGGGTGAGAAACACAAGAATGCTTACTTCTCTGGTTTCCCAGTGCCTAGAGCTGTACCTGGATTATAACAGGTGCCATTTTACTTATTTTTAAGTGTTTTGTTAGAAAAATTAATCATCTATAAACATTAAGTAGGAGAATGATTCTTCCTTTGTAATACCTTGAAGTAGAGCATTATAGAGGAAGACATATTTTGGATTCAGAGAAAATATAAAATTTACTGACATATATTTGACAAAGAAATAGTAACCAGATGGGCATGATTTTTAAGGTGACCATTTCCCTTCATATAAAATCTGTATTTATATAAATATTGAAAAATCAAATGGCTTATAGTTTCTGAAGAACATACATACAGCAAGTTGTAGTAACCAAGGAGATTAGTGTGCATGGGATGCCTCCAAGGGCAGTTTTGGATATACTTGAGGGCAACAGACTTGATAGCCTGTTTAGAACCCAGCCCCCCCCCCCCATGATTGGAACACTTCATTGATCAGACCCAACTTTGAGAGAAGAGAATGCAACCTGCCTGAAAAGCACACCCCCGTAACATGTTAATGCTGGGTTCCTTGTGTCTTGTATCCATTGTTGCAGTAATACCCCAATTTTCTCTCTTCTCCCCAATATGGTTAGCTCACAGCTTTCCCTTCCCATGTGATCAGTATGAAAACAAGTCTATAGAAACACGTGATACATTCTGACAACTTTGTAGCCAAGTAGCTCAAGATGAACTACAATGAAGAACTTGATTTTCCAGTTTCTCTGTTCTCCCTTCACCTGGCCAGAGCTTACTGCTTACGTGAAGTTTGCTCCAGGAGTCCAGGCTAAACTGGGTGACCCATCCACAGTACCTTCCCTCTGATCAGACTTCCTTCAAGGGTCTTGCTGACAGTTGCACTGTGCTGGTAAGAAGAAGTGAATGAAGACCAGTCACCTCTCTAGATGTTTTCACAAAGATTTCCTTTTGCAGACTCAAAAGGAGCAGGTGACTACATCTTGGAACATGAAGATAAATGTATGAGGAAGAAAAATAACAATATAAAGAAAAATGAAGATGGGGGAGGGGAAGGCAGAGACTTCACACCTCTGGGATTTTTCCACCTCCCAGGTACTTTCACTTGCTAACTCTGCCATCTGTTCAGGGGGGTTACGAGCTGGGTGATTTACTGGGTAATTTACTTAGACTGGATTGCACTGTCAGCTCCAGTGCCACCTCTCCTTTCCAAGTACAGTCAGAAAGGTGTCACTGGAGAAGCTGAATGTGGAAGATGAAAAGTAAAGTACTTTTTGGTTGGGGACATTTTGGTTGGGGAAGAGAAGCCTGAAGACAAGGTATGGAATGGTATTCACAGGTGTGAGTTACCTGTTGGGTCTGCTCAAGTTCATTTTCAATTATGATTGGACTAAACAGAAACCTGAAAGTTTTCTTGACAAAAGGAATTTCCTCATTCTAGCTAAGGCATTTATGGTTGAGTAGAACCATGGAGACTAAGTAACTGAACCTACATCCACAGGTATCTGGCAGAGGAGTTGATTGCACTAAGTTGTGGGCAGACCAAAACTTCATACCAGTATCATTCAATCTGCAAGATGATTTTAGGTAGTGCAAAGGCAGAAGCCCATTTTAATAGTTATGCATTCATTTCCATGTATATTAAAAATAAAGTCAGCATATGAATTTATTAATATAAAATTTTCTGTCAGTGAAAGTAAACATATCCATTGATGTGGAAAGGAGAATTGTTTTCCTAGAAATGTAGTCTAGCATTTATTGTTGATCTTCATTACAGCATCTCAGCCATCTCCTTAGAGCCAAAAATAAGGTGCAGGGGAAGGAGGGAACTGGACTTCTTTGAGAGGCCAGCAAGCAATTCCATTTCCTAATATCGAGGGCCTTTATCTTTTATGGTAGGCTGAATTATTAATTGAGGCTATGAATATTCTTCTTCACTTGTTTCTGGTAAAGATTAAATCCAACCTTCCTTAAAACTATAAAAAATTGGATGAATTTTTTAAGTGTCCATCTATAAGTGCCTACAATTATTGAGAAAGTGTGAAAAATGATAATACTAACAAAGGAACAACACTATATTTAATATATAAGGTGTATCATGTGTTCTCAAAATATTAAAAACAAATCTAGCATATGGTCTAGCAATTCTACTTCTAGGTATCAACTTGAAGGATGCAAAAACATTAATTCAAAGGGCTATAAACTCTTATTCATTGTAGCACTATTTATTTAAAAGAGGCAAGCTAGGGAAACAAGTGCCCAAGGACATATAACTGAATAAGGATGATCTCACACACACACACACACAGAGAGAGAGAGAGAGAGAGAGAGAGAATATTACATAGCTGTGAAAAATGAATCCTTGCCATTGCAATAACTTGGATAGAACTGGAGGAGGCCTGCTAAGTAAAATCTCCGCAGGAGAAAGGCAAATACCACTCATGTGGACTATAGAGAGGAATAAAACAAAGCATCAAATAAAACCAAGTCAATAATAAACCCTTGATCTCTACTATAGAATTGAGATTAACAAAGGTGCAAAGTACAGAGGAGTTCAATGCACTCTGGTAGATGACTAAGGTTGTCTCGGTGGTGGATGTGGTACAGTAACATATGTGAAAAGGTGAGTTCCTATATCTCTGAATTATACACAGGGTTGTAAATCAATGTTACCTCAAAAACAAAGTTAAAAGAGATAAAATATATTATGTAGCAAACAAATCAGACACAGGTTGAAAACTCAAATTAGATAATCCCAATTTCTGAACACAATTTTTATGTTAGGTAGCAAGAAAGAAAGGAAAGAAGGAAGGAAGGAAGGAAGGAAGGAAGGAAGGAAGGAAGGAAGGAAGGAAGGAAGGAAGGAAGGAAGGAAGGAAGGAAAGAAGGAAGGAAAGAAGGAAGGAAAGAAGGAAAGGAAGAAAGAAAACCTTTAGAATGATCTAGCTTGGGCTTTATTTTCTGGTAGAGATTTTTATTATAACTATTATTTCAATGCAGACAAACATACCTCTTGAATTAACACAACTTTGAAAGACAGTATTTCAACATCAAGAATCAATCTCTTCACTGATGAAAGGATGAAAAATTGGTGCACCAGGAATATTTTCTTTAACCAAAGGTTAAGTTTGAGCTGGGGATTTGTTAGGGTATTTTTTGAGACATGATTAAGAGCAGCTAAACTGACTTCCACTTAGCACTGAGATAAGGATAAGAAACCTGGCAAGTAACTTGTGGGACAGCTCCTTCCCTGTCTTTTCAGGACAGTGTCCTGTCAGTGTCACATTCTCAAACTGATTTTCTACCAAAGAAGAGATTCGGTGGGGGCATTGTACCTAAGACTCTGTGCTGCCCACAAATTCTTTAAACTCAATCAAGTTAAGTGAATAAATATCGAAAGAACAATAGTACTTAGTCAATGGTCTTCATGGTTTGAGAGCCTTGGAACGGGAATCAGAAGATCTCTAGCTATTCTCAGAAGTCAAGCAGATTTCAAAAGTTCCAGCTCAGCCCTCTCTCAAGAAGAGCCATTGCCTTCTAACAATTATTCCAAATCAGTTTGTAGAAGATATGCCACCCAGGTTCTTTTCTCATTATTACTGGAATTAGTTTTAAGCTCTTGAGTATAGTTTATACCAAATTCTCAGATCAAACATGCTTGGGAAAGTTTCTTGTTACCAAGAGAGGGAGTCAATTGCCTTCTAGAATAATAGCACAATTGTCTTGTCAAAACACACTATGAACAGAAAAAAATGTGTTTCATGACTAATACTCTTGTCTATATTGATACAAAATATATATCAACTTAGGATTCTATGTAGTCGATAAAGGACTTTGCTTCTTTAAAAGAGATAGGCCAGGAACTTCTTCTAAGATGAAATTTTCCAATAAAGTTAGTATAGCAGATTCTCTGATACACTAAAAAACTTACACGAGAGAAGGAAAGATTATGAGATTAACCCGTCACAAATTGATGTCAACATTCTTCACTATTTTGTGATTATACGAATTATGAAGACAAAACCAGAAATATGCTTTCATTTTTTAAAAATCTTAATATTTTGTATTGAAGCAACAGTTTAAAACACTGTGTATGCCTTAGGAGTATAGATTTACATCTCTTCAGATGTGTGTTTCCACACCACATCCACCACCAAACTACCCATAATCCTCCACCCAAGTCCACTGGGCCTTCACACTCTGGGAACCTCAATTCTACAGTCAGATTTCTAGGGTTTGTTTGGTTTAGTTTTGTTTTTTTCTCCCCCTTTATTTTGTTTTCTCTATATCCCACAATGAGAATCACATACTTTTCTTATTTTCCTGTGTACTAATATCATTTTGCAATAACAGGGGTGAGTCAAGATAACCATTTTCCTCACCAAAATAAAAGGCATTGAGAAATGAAGTGTTTTCTGTGTGTAACTTAATATGCCTGCTAATATTAATTTTTAAAAACAATATGATTTTGAACAGTCTTCATTTGGTCCACATAGTAAATGGATTCTATAAGTTAGACCATCTAGTCATGTCAATTAAAGTCATTTTACTTAGAGTTCAGTCCACCATCTTTATTTTCTACTATCTTCAGGTTCTTCAACTTGATGCTAGTTGCTAATTATGGATATTGACTTCAACTGTGACTTCTGGGTCTCAACTCAATACCACATGATTTCTATCTGAATACTGGATGCCCCGGTACTTAATTGCTTGGTAATATCTTTTAGTCTTGTGATTTAAAATGCTTCCACCATGCTATGAACCAGTACATTTTTATGTCCAGCCCAGTCTTCTTCCTTGAAATGCAGAACTACCTGTAACTGCCCACTTCACATCTGTGCCTGAACATATATTCATCATCACAAGCTTAACATGGCCAAAACATACATCTGATCTTCACTAATCAAACTTGTTCTGGATGCTTTCTTCAACTTGGTTAACAGCAACTTCATCCATCCAAATGATTTGCCACAAATCAGTGATCTTACTTTGAATTCTCTCTCTCTCACACACTTTACATTCCATCTACCAGAAACCCCTACTCATTCTACTTTCTAAATTGTTATAGAACCTGAAACTCTTTTACCACATATGCAGTGTCAAACTAATTCAAGTTTCCTTTATCTCTTGTCTGAATTATGTGACAACCTATTATATGAAGTCTTATATTTAGTCCATATCCCTTATAACTGATTCTTGTCATACCGTAGCCATAAAAACACTTATAATAGTTGTCATATAGTATCCTGCCTCAAGCATTAACAGTTTTCCATGTCATTCTACCTAATGCCAAAAGCCAGATATCACTAACTGGGTTTTATATGATCTATCCCTGAACCCTGACCTGAGGGTTTCTCTCATATTTATCTCCCAATTCTCATGAAAAGCAAAGTGTTAAATAATATTTGAGATTTGAAAGCTTGACAGTATTGTCTTTAGATCAATTACTCAAATAAAGCTTCCCTTGTATCGAATATATGCTCTTCAGTCCTGAATCTAAAATAAAACATCATGGCATCATAGGCACTGACTATCTCAGTCAGTGTGCATGTCATGCTCATTGTGCTTTTTCCAATATCTGGGTTGATTTTGTTGACCAGAGTTCTCTACATGTGGATATGGATAGCACTTTTAAGAGAAGCTTCTTATCAGTGTCAGTCATGAAGTACATCAACATTCGCTAATCTCACCCAGATTTCCACTAACAAAATCCATCATCATGAGACATATTGGATAGTGAGAACAGAAAGGAATCATCACCAGCCCTTTCCCACTGTTGTGTAAGTAGTCTGTTTATGATGCCAATTGTAGTGCAAATATCATGGTCTTGGTAGGTTCTTTATTGGTTCCAGCAGTTACACAAACATTCCAGGCAGGGCAGGGCCAGTTCCAGAGTGAGAGCTGGAAGGCAGACAAGTCCTCCAGCCCCTCCCTTCACCCCCAATCCCAGGAATCTTCAGACACTGTTTCTGGCCTCTTTCTCTGGTGTTTACTTTCTCATGCTTTCCCACGTGCTCATGCTCTTACATGAGCTCTCAACTCAGTGTGATGCTGATCTTTTATCCCTTCTTCCTAGACCCAGGCGCACCCACTCACACATGCACACGCCCACTAGACTCAGGCCTACAGTCATGGGGAGGACAGAATACCGAGGTGCTGTTAATAAGGAAGGGTGAAGACCCTGAAAAACTCATTTGCCCTACAGTCATCCATTTTTTTCTAACAAACTACCTTGAACCAATGATACTCAAACTAAAGACATCTTCAGGGATAACCAAGCAAGCAGTGTCTTAATCCACCACCATGTTCCTGGCACAGGAACTCTAAAGTGGTTTTTTTCATAAACATTAATCATTCTAAAGCTCATACTGAGTTGAAATGGAGGGAAGATGAGTTAACAGGTACAAGTGCTAATTTTACTACTCTCAAGAGCTTTACCTAATTTCTCCCAATAAGCATTCGCATTGGACATTCTTGATTTGGTGTTACTACTCCATCTGATGCATAGTTGTGAGAGCAACTAAAACAAATATTTTGTCACTGAATGAGGACAGTGTCAATGCTTTAAAACTCCTTGAGGAGTTAGGTAAACAGGCAGTGGAAGATGCCTCACTGAATCAAGTTCCAAAATACGGATTCATTTTAATGATGTGGCCATTGTTGCTTCATGCTATAATTCTTTTAGAGTTGCTGAGAAGGGGCGCACTGGACTTTTCTGGGGTTCTCCATGCTACCAATCATTCATCGCTGACACTTGAGCAATTTAACACATTGGAAAATAAGTCTGGATTTCAAAGCCTCTACACCATGGAACCAAGTGTTCCCAGCTTGTTCTATTTTTGCCGTTGAACCATTTCATTTTGAAGACACACTTGGGGAAGATGACAGCATTAATTTAGAGAACAATATTCATTTTGTTTTCATTAGTTGTTTTTGTAGCTTCATATTTTGATGCTTGATCTGATAAATGCATAATAACCAGAGGGTGCCTCTGTTTGTATTAATAACAGCATCTCATTCACACTTGCTCAATGATAGAATAACTCAGCTTCACTGTCAAAGGAGCATGAATCAGAAATGTTCATGAGAGGAGGGATATTTATAATGCAGATGGAAGCTACAGGCAGAGTGAGGGTAAGGAGGAAATTTATTCTTTGATGTATAAGGCAGAGAAAAGGATTATAGGTCTAGGTTCTTCAAAAATATGAGCAACTTGGGCCTCAACCACCTTTCATTAGGTGGTGGGTTAGTTTCACTATAAAAAGTCTATGATTTTACAGTAGTTCACATTGAGTTTATCTCACTAATTGAACAATGCTGATCCTCATGATTTCTTAGCAGAAAATTTAGATGGAAGAACTATATGGTAGAAATAATTATTTGTAGCAATAAGTAATAATAATAATAATAATAATAATAATAATAATAATGAACATTTACTGAATATTATATGACCAGCATTATATGACTGAACAGTATATGAACAGTATTTTGTTTTATGCATTTTTAATTAATCACCACCACCATGCAAATTATATACACATTTTATGCTTATGACAAAGATTCATGAGATCTAATCCCTTAAGAATTAATATAATTAATTCTATACCACGATATAGCCAATAAATGACAGAATCAAAATTCAAGTTCAGAACCCTCAGACTTCTAAACCTAAGGCTCTAAATGAGTCATGGACATGGACATGATTCAGTTTTTAAATTCGTGATTGTAGATTTTTGTCTTCCAAGTATACATTGTAATCTTAAGTATCCATCTCTATGCACAGAAATGATACATCATCTTGTTGTTAGCATGACTGACCATGATACAGAAATTTATTGTACTATGCCATACTACACAATAAGAATAGTAGGTTAAAAAAAAACCTTAGGAACAAAGGCTTCAGGAAATATTCTAAAGAATATTTAGAGGAAAAAAACAAATACACAAATTTATTTCACTAATTATTTATGAACACTGGCTGATAATGTGTAATCCAGGAGCATGTTTTTCTATTATAAACCTTGATACATTGGATAAAATCATCCTTACTTGCTTGTTTCCTTCCTTGATAATTCTGAAAATAAAGATCTATGTCTTATATGTGTTCTAATTCCAACTTGAAAACCAAAGTTATGTGCAGGATATGCAATAGAGACCGTACATAATTTAGAGAATAAGTATTTCCCATAACCAATTTATCCTGAAAACTATACTTTAGTAGCTCTTCCTTTGAGTCTCTGAAAGGAAAGAAAAAAAAAAAGGAAAAGAGCCAATGTTTAATTCTAGTATAGTGGGAAGGGAAAGTCAGGGGTAAACAAAAAGAACCAGAATATTTAAAATACAGTTAAGCATCCATACAAATAAGGAAATAGTAATACCATCATGAAATGAAATCCTATCAATAAAATAGAAGTCTTTAGAATATCTGAAGTGTTTTTAAATATTTTAATTTTATATTATAATATAGTTAAAATAATTACAGTAATATTTTAGTTTCGGTGACTTTTAATACTTTTAGTGACTGCTAAAATTTTTAGTAACTTTTAATATTTTTCAAATATTTAAAATTTGTATACAATCTGTAGGAAAAGGGTTTTAATTTATAGGAAAAATGTTCTATGCCATAACTTATCTTTAGTACAACTACATCAATTCTGCTAAAAGGGGACTTGAAAAGTGAGCCAATGTTAAGACCCAGATTACTCATGGGGAATGAAGCCAAATAGGAGCCAGAGGAACATGACCTTAGAAGACACCAACCAAACGACTTGGCCTAGAATTACAGCATAGAAAGTGGAAGATGCAAAGAGTCCTACTGCTATGGTAGAAGTTTCCATCCTGTGTGTTCTTCAGGATAGATGGACTGTCTTGCTCTCATTCCTCCATCCTCCTTACTAATCAGAATCCTAGAGCAGATAAAATACTATGTGGGTATGTGTACAGAAAAATGAATCCAGAGTTACTCAGGTTAGGTTTTCCTATATTTTAGAAAATGTCCCCACATCAATGGCCATGAATCATACCAAATAAATGACCATCCCTCCTTAATTGTGCTGTTAAAATTATGATAAAAATAGTTACTTAACTGCTTAAACCCCCAACTAGTTCTTTTGTCTTTGAATGTTGATTTGAAAGATTAATATTTAAAAATCATCACTATTTTCTCATTTTCTCTTAGTTTCAAGTGGGAGAATCAAAAAATATCATTGCCAGGGAATCACACTAACATAACCATTTCTCTTTCTGGTGCAATTTAAATGTTCTTACGACAAAAATAAGGAGAATGAAATCATTGTATTTTGCACAATGGGAATAATAGTATGTAATCAATAACAATTTGCACAAAAGTATTTGTGTTCATTTTAAATAAGAGTGATACATTAGGCAGTAAACTCCCTGCATTTCTCCTGCTTTCATTAAATAATGTCTTTAGCTGTGTCACTAAATATAGGAACACAATACATATCTGAGCTTGTGGAAATCAACAAAAACTCAGTGTGCAACTTTTCCTTTCTCCCTGCCCCTCATTCTCTTTCCTCCTTTGATGCCATTTTCTGTGCTGCAGGAGACTGACCCCTACTCACTACACCAGTCAAGCTGCCAGTCATCGCCCATGGGTGCAGCCCAAAGAGGCAATTATCACAAGAGCTGGCAAGGGAATTAGAGGTTGGGTGAAACATGCTCCCTCACTTCTTCCTGCTTTGGGCAACACTTCTTCACCATCATAGGTCCTGGCAACCCTTCTTTCCTGCATCTCTTGAACTCCAGGGACACCATTTCTCCCTCTTTTCCTTTAGACCAGGAGGGGCAGCATTGCTTCTTGATATTGTTTGTCTCTCCCACATCTAAAATCTTTTTCAGTCCCTGTCCTGAGGAGGCATCCTTACAGGAGGCTCTTCCTTGGAGTTGATTGTTTCCTATTGGGTCTTCACTGATATAAGCGAACGTCAAAATAACAAACTTAATTACTTTCCATTCCAATCCCCCAATCTGGTTGAAATAACTATGAAAAATAATGGCACCCTTCTTTTGTGTAACTAAGGCTAATATGAAACAGTTCAACAATATCTGGGTTTCTATAATTAGAAGGAATATTTGCTCTCCATGATCAGTTAGCAATGATGTTTATGAATTTTGTACACCTGAGAACTGCTTCTCCAGGGCCTCTTTCTGAAGTCGCCTATCTCACAAAAATAATTTCTCTTATTGCATCAAGAATAGGAAATGCCCAGAGCAGTAAAGGTGGAGTAACTTTGTAGTTTAAGACAGAGAAAAATCAGTAATATTCAACAACATCTTGATTAAAATTCTTTCTTTTATTCATCAGGGATTTCTTATATTAGTCTTCTTTATAACTATATAAAATCTATTTTTACATCATTTCATTTGATTGTTGAATTTTGGGGAACCCCTTATAATTTACACCTAGAATGAGCACCTACTTTTCTCTCCCTAGCCCAAGTCCTGTGAGAAAGTGTAAGGAAACAAAGTTTCTCACATTGAAAGAGATCCAAGATGAGGTAATGGATTTTTTTGTTAAATGATAAAGATATAGTACCAAAAACTTGCTTACAAAATATGCAAGCTTGGAATTTAGACAGACCTAAGTTTGAATTTTTGCCCCACTACTTACTAGTTGTGCTCTCTAAGCTTCAACTTCCTTATTGCAACATGAAGATAATAATATAGGTCCAAAAAATTCTTATCGGCATATCAGTATTCAAAATGTGGTTCTTAGATTATTTTTCATATATTTGGAAGAAAATAATTTTCAGCAAATTCTAACTGAATCAGAGTAAGGAAATTCATAGTTTTTATTTATCCCACGTAGAAGGTGACTATTTACAGTATGCTGACTCAGCTTCCTCTGGGGGTGGTACAAATTAAATATCTGGTATATGTACCACATAGCCTGTCTGAAATGCAAAGGTTCAGAAGTTAGAAAGCATTTATGAGCCCAGGAGTTTAGGATAATGACCATGAACCTATAATTGGTCTTTGTGGGGATTCAAGGTGATGCTGAATGAATGTTCATCACCTTAGGGGTATTGTGGGGGTGGGGAGGGGAGGGCTGGTGAACACTCATTGAGAAGGAAAGCTCAGAACCCTGAAAGATCAGAGCAGAGAATTCACACAGGGGTCCTATTTGATAATTGCTGGCCCCTGGGGAAAGATGCAACATTGCAGACACTGAATTTGGTTTATGAGGCAAATAGGTTGATACATAAAATCTTTCAGTTAGAATGTCCCATTACCAAAAAACAGGCAGCAAGTGCTGGCAGGGATGTGAAGAGAAAGGAACACTTTTACACTGCTGGTGGGAATGTAAACTGGTCCAGCCACTATGAAAAGCAGTGTGGAGGACCCTCAAATTAATGAAAATGGAACTGCCATTTGACCCAGCAATTGCTCTCTTGGGAATCTAGCCAAAGGAGATCTCAATGTGGGTACAAAGGGACACCTGTGCTCGGATGTTAACTGTAGCACTATTTATAATTGCAAGGACTTGGAAGCAACCTAAATGCCCCAAGACAGATGACTGGATGAAAAAGAGATGGTATATACACACAATGGAATATTACTCATCAATTAAAAAAATGACAAATTTGATGATTTTATGATAACATGGATGTAACCTAGAAGAAATCATATTAGCAGAAACAAGTCACAAAGGAAAAGACAAAAATCAAATGGTTTCGCTAATATATGAGACATGGAGAAAATAAACAAAAAGCCATGAGAAAAAGTCAAACAAGTTAACCACCAAATTGAAGGACACAACTGGGGAGGGGGGGGTGAAAGAGAGTGGGAATGGTCAGGGAGGGAAGGTGGTAGGTGAACTCTGGGGATTACAAAGACATGAAATTTGTATCTAAATTAATTATTAATATTAAACAAATAAATATATATGAAAAATAAATAAAACTCATACCATAAATAAATACATAAACAAAATCTTCCAGAAGGTGGTGTCAACTCTAATTTTTTTTTTTTGAGACTAGGTTTCGCTATTTTTGCCCGTGGAACCCGTAGGCTCTCGTTGCCCAGGGTACCACAGACTCAAGCAATCCCCAGCCTGAGCTTCCCAGGTAGCTGGGATTACAGGTGCGCGCCACCATGCCCAGCTATTTTTTTGGAACTAGGTCTCACTACGGGCCCCAGGCGGGACTCGAACCGCGATCCCTAGCCCCTGCCGCTTCATAGGCTGAAGCTTACAGGCACGAGCCACCGTGCCTGGCCCCAACTCTAAATATTAAAGAATGGTGGAGTGACACTTTTTCCCCTCTGTGGACAGAGCCTCTGGCAGCTGTGGGCTCCTGTTCAATTTTGAGGGGGAGTCAAGGAAGCTATGCAGAGTTACACAGCATCTGTTCCTACCCTGTGCAGCCACCTCCCTTCTGATTAGGTTTGCATCCTTAGCTAATTAAATCAGGAACTCAATCTAACCTTTCAGTAAGTGTGTTGGGAGTATGTCTCTTCCTGTCAATCTGTAACCTGGCTGAAGCACTGCAGTACTCAATAAACATTGTCTATTAATGCCATCTTCATTGTGATTATTTCCTAACTGGCAACAGGCATTTTTCAGAATTGAAGGTTTCTTAGAAATCAGTTGCTTTATAGTACAATCATTGAGCAACCGCAGATGCAGAGAGTAAAATTTTCCTGTAATTATGATTGAAAGCTTGATTGAAGAAAGTGAAGACATTATCTTCATAGGGGGAGAGGGGTAGGGTAAGGCGATATATCAACATAGCATGAGTACTAGCAAGACATCTAAACTTGACCCTCACAAAGATGATGCCTTTATCAGCTCATAACCAAGGATTTTACCAACTTCCAAAAAGAGTCTGAAATTAATTGCCCAACCTACTTTGTTATCTTCAAGCTCCTTGTTTTTAACTATGCTGAACTTAACTAGTGGAAACAGTATATAGCTTTTATTCCACAGGATGAATTTAGCCATCTCATTTTTTTTAAGTCATCTACACCTGTCTTTCTAGTTTTCAATGGCTAATCTGATTGAGGACCTTATATGTAATTTCAGTCAGATGGTGGGTGTTCAGAATAGGAAAGAGAAATTGCACTATAACCTTGTATATAGGGTAAGTACCTGTGAAGGGGATCCGTGACTGTATACAAACAACCCCGACTTGCTGACACTAAAGAAGACCTTGTGTTCCAGAGGCTCCTGACAAGATGAGCAATGAAACAGATTGCTTGACTTTCTGTGTCTCAGTCCCCTCATTTATGAAATTAAGAACTTGTACTAACATATTCTTTTCATTCTGAAGAACTCTTCCTGATATTATTTTTAAAAAAAATCAAGGAACCCAGAATAGGTCAGAAAAAAATGGAGATATTCTGTTTGATGTAGTTGAAGTGCAGAGTCCCACCTTTATATTGTCTACTTTGCTTCCAATGACTTTACAAAGCACTGAAGATTCCAAAGCTTCTTACGCTTTTTAATAAAGAATCCATTTTGCTCCAGCCCTCTTTAAATCCACAAATCTATAATGTTTTAATAGCTGTGTCTGGTATGTACAAGACCTGCAGTAAGCATTTTATGCACACTATCTAATTTAAGCTTTACAAAGAATTTACAAGGCAAAAACTATTTATCCCCTTATGCAGATTTAGGAATTGATCTCCAGAGTTTAAATAACATTCCTAAGATCACACAGTCAGTAAGTATGACTCTAGGATTCAAGTAAAGTTCAGCCCATATGCTATGCAGTATGTAGTTGAGAAAGACTAGACTGGTGAATAAGTTGCTAGAATCTATACCGAAACTCAGCTCAACAGACATGAGATCCACAGTGCTCTTTTTTCCCCATGTGTGCAATAATTTTCCCTTCTTTTTTTGGTAGAATCTTGCCTTCTCTCTCCTCCCTTAACTTGTCTCTCCAAATCACTTCTATATGACTAGAAATCTGGTCACTGACAGTTGTCCAGTTTCACAGTTTATACCACAGAAACCTAAACAGCAAGTGTCCAGGGCATTTCATAGGGGCAACTGCCCTTCTATGGATCATTCCACTGCTAACCCACTCAAGACAAGAAAGGATAGAACGTGTCCATTCCTTCTGCAACTGGGTGAGGAATTGACTGGGAAATCCCTTTCATTGAACTATGGTCCTGACTGCATTTGAAAATAATGGTCCTTCCTTCTTTTTAATTTCTCATGAAAATACTAATTTTTTAGTATCTGCTTTGGTCATACTGTATAAATGTACAAACATCTAGAAATCCAAGAATATAATTTTGGGTTTCTACTAATTACTTGTACAAATTAAAACTTAGGCAAATGAACCATCTCCTAGTTCATTAGATTTGTACGTGGGTTGGAGCTGATTTTGGTTCTTATTTTTGGGTTTTGGGGTATTAAATAAATGAAAGTATTTGCTTTAAAAATTTCTTGATGAATAATATTTTATAGATTGCATTGGTAGATCCATCCAGAAAATATTTGTGATATCATATATACATTCAAACATCAGGGGAATTAAAATATAAATACTGAGACTGACAAGTTTTGGTATTCTTATTAGAAGGGTTTATATTTGACTCTCTTAATAATCCAGTGGGGTAGTAATACTAATATCATTTATGTCATTACTCATCTGTGGGAGAAGAAAATACATCAGTGGTTAAGCAATTTGTACCAAATCACAAAGTCATATTGTGATTTGAAATGAGATCTCCTGAATCAGAGTCAATATGCCCTGGTCACTTGGAATAATGTCCCTAGCCATCAGAAAGTTTCAAATTTAGTCATTGTAATTTTTCTAGCTGTAACTAGCTTCTAGTTCTAAGCAGAGGGCCATGTAGTGGATGCTCTAGAGGTCTGGCTGCTGCCTTCCTCAAAGCAGCACACTTGGCATTTCCAGGTGGTGTAATCAAACTCATCTCTTGTAAAATGCAGCCTGTCTTATTCTGGAGAATCAATTACTACAACTTCTAGCTCTGGCCTGTAAAGGAGAACTTTAAAACACCTAATCCTATTAAGTTCATTGTGTTTTATAGAAATCGGCAAGCAGGCGAAGAAGAGAGAAAAAAAATACAAAGTAGGTAATGCATCTTATTTGTGGTTTGCTGTTTTCTTTATTCCCAGTTCACTTCTTTGCATCTGAATTAACAATCTATCTTTTTCTAAACAAGGTTACTTAGTCAGCAGAGTCAGTGAGGTTGTGCCTTGTTTAATAAATTCTCTACTGAAAAAGGTCTTGATAATGCAATCTTTTCAGCTGCGAGGGGAGATAATGTGTATAAAATCAAATTTGAATCAGACCTTAAATCGAATCATCAGGAAAGAATATCATGACAATGAAATAGCATAAAACATACAATCTGTCCCATAGGGGTGTAAACATTTACTTCTCCTTTTTTTAAATTTTAAAAAATTTATTTATATATGTTTCACATCTCTGTAATACCAGGGATTCACCCCCCCATCCTCCCCACCACTCTCCCCACCACCCTCCCCACCCTCCCCACCACCCCCCCTTTCCAACCCCTGTCTCAAGTTGCATGCTTCAGTTTGGTGGTTAGCTTGCTTTGACTTTTCCTCATGCCTTTTTAAAATTTTTTTCCTACATCCCATATATTAGTGAAACAATTTGGTTTCTGTCTTTTCCTTTGTGACTTGTTTTGCTAATATGATTTCTTCTAGGTACATCCATGTTATCATAAAATCATCATTTTTTTCATTTTTAATTGATGAGTAATATTCCATTGTGTGTATATATATATATATATATATATATATATATATATATATATATATATATATATATATATATAATCTCTTTTTCATACAATCATCTGCCTTGGGGCATTTAAGTTGCTTCCAAGTCCTTGCAGTTATAAATAGTGCTGCAGTAAACATCCGAGCACAGTTCTCCTTTGGGTAGATACCCAAGAGAGCAATTGCTGGGTCAAACAGTAGTTCCATTTTCATTAATTTGAGGGTCCTCCACACAACTTTCCAGAGAGGTTGGATCAGTTTACATTCCCACCAGCAGTGTAAGTGTGTCCCCTTCTCTCCACACCCACACCAACACTTGTTGTTGCCCATTCTTTGGATATGGGTCATTCTTACTGGTGTAAGGTGGTATCTCATTGTGGTTTTGATTTGCATTTCCCTGATTGGTAGTGACACTGCAATTTTTCAAGTGCCTGTTGGCCATTTGTGTCTCCTCTTTGGAGAAGTGCCTTTTTAGTTCTTCTCCCCATTTATTGATTTGGCTTCTTGTTTTGCTTTAGTTTAGTTGTGTGAGTTCCTTGTGGATCTTTGTTATTAAACCCTTATCACTCTTGTGGAGGGCAATATTTTTTTCCCATTCAGTTGGGCTTCTTTTTGTTGTCTCTTTTGCTTTACAGAAGCTTTTTAGTTTGATGTAGTCCCATCTGTTTATGTTTTCCTTCATTTTTTTTTTTTTTTTTGCAATCTGTAGATTTGTCCAGAAAGGGATTTCTGAATTGTAATTTATAGAGGGTTTTGCCCAAGTTTTCCTCTATGTATGTTATGGTTTCAGGTCTGATATCTAAGTCTTTACTTCTCCTTCTTAAACTCTCAAAATTCAGGTTTTTTTTCTTATCACTGAATACTAATGCTATTAAAAGAGTTTATTACCAGTTGCCTGTATGAAGCCATGACCTTTACCTCAGTTCCCCTTATCTTCAAACTCTACATAACATGTTGTTCTAATAGTCACACTGCTTTAAAATGTTCTCCTTCTTGATTTTGACAAGATGAAACCATTGCTTTTATTTTCCCTTTGGAGTACTTTAGTCATGTAGTCCAGTGTTAGTTTTATATTCTTTTTCTATTTCTCTCATACCTCAGATGTCACATCTAGTTCCTAGTTTCAAATAGCAATATAAAGAAGATTGTCAAATATAGATTCATATAAATCTATGCACACAAGGCAATGGAATGGGGGTTGAAGAGACAATCATAGACTAGTTCACACACTGTTCATCATCACTGGAAAGAGTATCTGTGTGTTTCCTGGAAAGAGGACAGACTGCATTTACAACTTGTGAACTCTCTAAATGCTTACTATTTTTTTATAAAGCCAATAGAAAGACTATCCTGATTTTGCAGTTATATAAAGACTCCTCATTATATAAAATTTATATCTTTTTTACTCCTTTCCAAAATCATGGGAAGCAATATTATCTAGATTTAATATGCACATTTATGGATATACAAAGATTGAATTTTAAATATTGCTCATTCCTTTGATGCCATCATGCATGAAATAGTCTGTTTGCAAAACAAATACTTTACAAGAAAATTTACAAAGCTTAATGTGAGTTTACATGAAAAATATGAAAATGAAGTTGTTTATAGTTGTTTTATTAGTATGCTTCCTAAATCCTACATATTTTATTTACATCAAAATAATTTATTTAATATATTATTTGAAACGTCCATGGGTACTTTGAGTGAGAGAGCTAAGTGCAACACAGTTCTCCAAGTCAAGTTACAGGTTCAAATGGAGCTTCCATGATTTTCTTTTTGATTTCAATTTCTTTATTTCTGAAACAGAATTATTTGTGCCTGCTAAGACTCTTGAAAGGATTAAATTCAATAATGCAAAAGTCTAGAAACATAATAAGGCCCAATGAAATTGCAGCATTTCCTTAATATAGAGCATATTTATAGACATTAAATATACATATTTTAATATGTAGGTATATGTACATTTGTGTGTATATATGCATATATATGTATGTATATATATATACACATACACACATATATGGTGTAGGAGGAAGGTTGGGTAGCTAAATAAAATCTAAATGGGATTATTGAAACAAAATCAGGAAGTCAAGTTCAAACAGATAAGAGTATCTGGTGTTCTACCTCTATTCAGTATTTGCAAAAGGTACAATTGCAACTATTAACTATGTATCCTTACTTGTGTAATAAAGGGAAAAAAACTAAGCAATATTGTTAAAATCCAAGATGGTAGGGAGTTCTGGTAAATGTGACAAGAAAGTCAAATATTAAAAGAGCTGTCTGGGTATTTCATACTCTATCCTTTGAGATGTCAACAAGGTGTTTGTTGTGTACTCGAGCCATTGGATGATTTAGCTTTATGGAATATGTTAGCAGTATGTGGAATATTGATAAGACTTTAAAAGTTAGATATAGATACAGCAGGTGAAGAGAACCCTGATAAATGAATCTTAGCAGCTTTGAGCTTTAAATTGTATCTGCTATCCCTGAGTCCCTATGGGTAATGAACTTTATTTGCATAGTTGTGTGAGTATTTAAATATTTTCCCAAGTCTCACTGAAAGAAATTTTAAGGTACGTTGTGTCCCCCAAAGCCTTACTAGACTCAACTCTTCATGCAGTGAAAGGATGTTTCTCCTGCTTCAAAAACCAATGACTAAAAATAGCCAGTGGAACTTGACCTGCCTTATATTGGTGTCAAGCTTAAAGAAAAAGGAAAATACTTTACTACATGGGAATGAACAGCAAATTCCTAGCAACTGACCACTGACTGAATAGTGATAGGAAAATGCTTTTTGTGATTGTGTCATGATGTTCCTTGTACCCTGGGGAAAGTATTCATTTCAGTTAGGAAAAAAAGAAAGAACTGATTAATTAAGGACTTTATCTTAATCATATCTTTAGTGAGTACCTGAAAGAATAAGTTTATAACAAAAATTACAAAATATCTATTCTATATAGACTATTCAAGAAAGTCTTGAGTATGAATTTTAGGAAATGATCAAAGAATTCACGATTTTATTTAATCAATTTTCAATTATCCGAGTTGGCTATTCCATTTGTGGGTGGATTGGATCATTATCTGTATCCTTTTTCTTTCTCTGACTGAATGTTTTTTTGTTTGTTTTTTGTGCCTTTTTTTTTATAGTGTTTACATGCACCTCCAGAGAGAGAGGGCCAGGAGAGATAACAGCAAGTATACAAACTAAGAAACATATTGAAATGAGGTATAGTAAAAAAAATGTAGCTAAATGAAATTTACGTATTAGCTATAGATCCAGACATCTCATGTTCTCCCTGAAATAATATCATAATGAGATATTCATTCAGATTGTATCATCAGCATTCAATAAATATTAGTAGAAAGTAGAGCATAATGGCAAAGCCCATTTGTGAGACTTGAATTACCTATATTCACATCTCAGCCTAAACTTAATAGCTGATGGATTTATTCACTTGACCTCTTTAGACCTTAGCTTTCTTATCTGAAAATAGTTTTGTAATAGATCATATTGTTCTCAAAATGTTAAAAGTGAAAATATGTAGATGGAGATGTAGTATGGGAGAAAGACTAATTGAATTTATGTCATTACCATAGGTCCTGACCAACATTAACAGATTATCCATGGTGGAAAAATATGTATCTTCCCACCAAAAGGTCCATGGAACATTACTCTCAAGCATCTCTTACTTATGTGATTAATTCATCACAAAGAAGGTAAATTTATAATTGATGTGTGTAACCCCTACCAGAATAGTCACTTCTATCTTTCCAAGATGGAGTCTGGTGCCATTATTTACACATTGAGAAAGAACTTTATCAAAGTACCCAGATTTGACCAAGTAGGTTTCATTTTTCATTCTGTCATTCTCAGTCTATTGAACCTCTACAGTGTGGGCTATCTGATGTATTAAAATGTTCAGATGTTCAGTCTTATTCTTAAAGAGAAGGATCTGAATAATAATAACATCCTGGGAAACAAACAGTGAACCCAAGAGGTAAGCGTAATATTTGGAGGCTGGGGGTTATGACTCACAAAAACCTGAGTTATTCAAATGTCACAGGCACAGTAGAAAGAAGGGTACTTAAATATGAGAAAATAAAAATATCATACCAAATTTAGATTTAAGATATTGCTTCCTGACTTTTTAGAGAGTAAATGCAATACATTATACTCTAGAGAAATTAAAAGAAGAGTTTGTAAAATAATAGAAGATGAGAAAAAAATCACTGACTAGAATAAATAGTAGTGTTAAAGAAGAGATTTAAAGAATTTCAGGAAAGACATGTGCAGATTATCTTTTAAAGCACCAAACAGCAAAATAATGTAAAAAGGAGAAAACTCTACCTAATGAAACTTGGAAATGACTATAATACCACTTTTAAAGAAAATGAGAAAAGGCACAGATGGGAACAGTCTGGAAATCAGAAAATGGAGGAAAGAAATATGTAGTCATTTGTGTTGTTGTTGACAAGAGTGAACTGAGTGTGAGTTCCTACACCAAATAGTAGACAAAGGGTTGAAATGTACAAGTCTCTACAATATCCCTCTCAGCAGAAGGCAGATACCTAAGTTAAGTGCTCTAGGTTGTAACTTACCAGAATCTTTAGGAAGGAGACCTTGATATTTGCTTTAATAGTGTCATGGGGGCATTAGATAAAGCTGAATAACATAATAATTCTGATATAGCTATAAATGTAAACTATATATAACTGATAAATGTATTTCATGGGAATATACATGTAGTAGCTGATGCAAAAACTTATGTAGTAGAAATAGAGAGTATTTTAGATATGTAGTATGCACATGTGCATAAACAAATATGGTATCATGTAATTGCATTGTGCCATAAAAATAGAGAATCTGTGGATCATTTTTGAAAGTTCACTATATATTAAACTTCAAGGAAAACACTAATAGATGCTTAAAGGTACAAATAATGTACATCAGTTTCTTGAGTTAGAATGCAATAATTTAGTAAATTGTGACATTAATAGAATTGAGGTAAAGCAAACAACTCACTTTTAAAAATATAAAATTAATTTTAAGAAATTTACAATTGAAAGAATTAAACAATTAACTTTACATAATGATCAAAAATATTAAAAATGTAAGCATTTTCAATCAATTAAATCTAAGATATATACATATAGATATATATCTATATGTAGAAATATATATCTATATTTATCTATATCTATATGTAGATATATATAGATATATATCTATATGTAGAAATACATAAAGATATATACATATAATTGAAGCTGAAAATAGAGAAAAAATTATAACCTTAAACATATCACTAAGTAAAAACACATTTAATTTAATGAGGCATTCAGTTCAAACACTAAAAAAATACAATAAAAACTCCAATGGAAAGCAAAATTAAGGGCCAAGAAAGGATAAAAATCAGAAATTAAAAAATTAGAAATAAAAAAATAAAATTTGGAACTGGTTAATACATTTCAAAGTAGTTTACTTATGAGAGGGGAGCTATTTTAAAGATATATGTTCTCTCTCTATATATATATATATTTATATATATTAGAAGAAATAAAAACTTTCCATAAGGAAATGGAAAGACATTTTATGCTTATTGATTAGAAGAATTAATATTGTCAAAATGCTCATCTTACTCAAAGCAATGTACATGTTTAATGCAATCCTCATCAAAATTCCAGAGGCATTCTTCAAGAAAAGAGCAAACATTATTGGAATTTGTATGGAACCACAAAGGACTCCAAACAGTCAAAGCAATTCTGACCAAAAAAGAATAAAAACATTACTTTCCCAGACTTTAAATTATATTACAAAAACAATAGTAATCAATACAATATGGTCCTAGAATAAAAGTAGACATGCAGATCAATGGAATCAAATTGAGAGTCCAGAAATGAAGCCACACTTATCTGGACAGTTGATAGATGTTATAGAACCCAAGAACATACAATGGAGAGAGGAAATCTTATTTAAGAAATGGTGCTGGGAAAAAAAAAACATATAAAAAATTAAGCTAAACCACTGTTACACAGAATAAAAAAATTTAATTCATAATAGAGCAAAGACCTAAAAATTTAGAAGAAAACTCTGAGATAAACATTAATATCAGGGATATCTTTGAGGACTTGATTATAATGAAAAAGGAATCTAAAGCAAATAGCATCAAATAGGGCTATAGCAAACTAAAAAGCTTCTGCAAAGTGAATGAACTGGTTGTTAAAACAAAAGTTCATCATACTAAATGAGACAATATATTTGCCTTAATATATCTACCAAAGGGTTACTCTCAAAACTCTACAAAGTGTTCAGAGGTTAACAAATTACTCAATCAAGAAAATCCACAGAAAAGCTAAAGAAATACTTCTTCAAGGAAGACACCCAGATAGCAAGTAGGCACATGGAAAAAAGGTCATCACTTATTATCAGGGAAAAGCAGTCAGAGCCTTAATGAAGTACTGCTTCACACTTGTGAGAAGGGTCCGTGGAGAAAAAGCCAAAAACAATAAGAAGCATTGGTGAGATTTTTAAGAGGGAAGCTTTGTACAGTTGATAAAAATGTAGACTGGTCCAAAATGCATCAAGAACAATATGGAGGTTTCTCAAAACATTAAAAACAGATCTACTATATTAACTACCAATCCTCCTCCTAGGTATACACCCCCAAGTTATAAAACAATAAGTCAAAATGATATCTGCACTCCTATGTTCACTGTAGCACTGTTTATAGTAACCTAGTCAAGGAGACTATCTAAGTGCCTAATGACAGATAAGTGTATTAAGATGTGATGCATGTACATAATGTAAAGAATTATTTTTATACAACCCTGAAAATAATATTTACCTGTGAATGAAACTCATAGTTTTCTAGGAAAATATAAATTATCAAAAGAAATATAGAATAATGACAGAGATGAAAAACAATAGATGAAATAAAGTCAACTACCCTAAATTGTCAATTTTCATAGAACCATTTTGAGACCTTTGGCAAGTAATTTTTGTGTTCTCTAAATATTTTCTGAACATGGGAAAAAAAGCTCCTAACGTTTTCTTCCTAAGTCAGAATAAAACTCCAGTCACAATCTGACAATAATAATGTGCACATCCACACAAAACTGTAACATTTTTACTAATAGCCTTTTATTTCATGTCAAAGAAAATTTAGGTGTACTATTTTTTCCATTTTTAATTGAGGAAAAAAATCACATTATAAGATTGTACAAGTTTCAGGTGTCCATCATTAGAAATCAACAAATACACTTACTATATTATGTTCACCATTGAAAGTCCAATTCGATATTTTAGCAAACAATTGTCACCTTTCACCTCTTCCCTTTTTGCCCTTCTCATAAGCACTGATTAGACTTCAAGTTCAAAAGTTTATTTTGTTTATAGTTTATATGTTGTTTTTTTTAAGCCACATGAATGAAGTCATATGATGCTTTTCTTTTCAGACAAGCACCGTCATAGTGCAGAGTCATCAGTGATGATGGAGACACTTGGTATCTTATCCCTCCCTATCCAGCAGCTATTTCTGCATTTGCATCTAACCTCAGAAAAAGAAATAAAGATATGTTCATGGACCAAAGAATTCATATATTCTTAGATTGAAAAAATATAAAGTAATCATGTCTTTAAAATTATTTAATGTGGGGCATTTTATGAGATAAACCTTTTATATGATATATATATAAGAATATATATGGTATATATTCTTCAATAAAGCTCTTGGAAAAAGATAACTTATTTCTCTCAGAATAATGCCATATTGCTACAAAAGACAGGATTTATCCTTTTTATCCCTGAGTAGTATTCCATGGTGCATGTAGACAACATCTTTATCCACCCATCTTTTGTCGGATACTTAGGTTATTTCCATATCTTAGCTATTGTAAATAATGCTGCAGTAAACACCAGAATATTCCAATTAAAAAAAGAGTGAAGGAATGAGAGACATGTTTAATACCCCATTCTTAAGCAGGAATCTTCTCAGAGTCACCTCATAATTGTTTGGAATACAAAAAAATAGTTCTCTTTATGAAAGAGATGCCCTTATTTTTAGGGATAGAGAGTTGTGTAAATAGGCTTTATTTATCTGGCCAAGCTAGCTGCCCATATCAAAACTTCCAAGAATTTCTTTGTCCTTCCTGTTCACCACAGATTTATTATTTCTTTGTCTAATGCATTGGACTCTCTCTAAACATTCAGGCAGGGACTTTTTAAGATCTCCAGGGTACATGTTACCTTAGTATGGATCAAAGTTTACTTGAGGTTCCATGAGCACCTTGGAAGAAATTGCCATCATTACTTAAAGAAGGTATATTGTCTAGAATTAGCATCATCTCCAGAAATAAACTTTATGATAGAATCTTCTCTTAAAGCAGAGAAAACATCTAGAAGCAAGGCTGTATAATATGAAGTCATGCCTTCCTCCTCCTTCCTCTCTCTTGGATGCCACAGGCAGTCCTCTCAGACTCCTTAGCATAGGATATAAACCCAGGTTTGTTTCATTTACTTTAGAATTTACAACCATTTACTTTAGAATTATATACATAAAGCATATAATATAAAATTATATATATAATATATTATATATAATTATATATAATACATATAATATAAAATTCACATGGTTGTAAATTATATATGTAAATTACATATATGTTTATATACTATATAATATATATTCTGTTGTAAATTATATATATTATAAGTTATATATATTAAATATATATATTTGATCTTTTTTAATGATTTTAATTTCGCTGTTTGTTGGGCCCAAGAATCAAGGGGTGGGGGGATTTCCTTGCACTCCAGTCATCTAAAAACCATATAAGCTGACTTTTGGGTCATTCGCTAGTTTCCAGATCTTGTGAACCCTCATGTCCACAAAATTATGTGTCTTTTCTCTTTCAATTTTCTTTCTAGTCAATTTATTATTAAGCCAATGAAAGGAACTCAAGAAGTATGAGGGAGAATCCCTGAAAATTTCCCTTGCACACTATACCCTGAGATTTCTTGGAAAAGCATTGAAATATTTTCTCTCCCCAAGTTTCCAAGATTTTTCTCCTCCATTTTTACAAACCATCAAATTTTCTTAGAAATAATATCAACATGCCCTTCCATTCCTTAAGTGGGTTAAACCCCTTCTCTGAGAATTCAGTTCAGATTGGCATTCAAACAGGTGGGCACTGTCTTACCTCCTGATTGCTCAGGTTGGGAGTGCAGGTAAATTTACACATTTGTAGACTTGTAAGCATGGAGTTAAGGGAAGTACACCTTTATTTCATTGTTCTCTCTCCAAACATTGAAGACTATTTTGCTCAAGACAATTTATTATGTAACATGATATGTAGCAGGGCCAAACCAAAAATTTTATGTGATTTGGTTTACAGTTGTATATTATACTGAAAGATTTAGATAAGTCATTTCATTTCCTTGGATCTCAGCCCCCTCATCTTAGAAACTAGGATGATAACTATACCTCCAGTACTGAGCTCACAGTGTGTAAACTCAAGTGAAATAATGTTCCTGAAAATCCTTTTAAATGCGCTACATGTAAAAAGTTATTTTCATCAACACCATTAACATTAAAGTGTAAATGATTGTGAATTTCACAAGCAGATTTCAATTTCACCCTTCTTCCATTTGCTCTAGAATACCATATTCAGCCACCTCTTGTTTTAAGTCACCACTTTTTTGAACAGTGTAGAAAAGATCTTGATTTACAAATAAATGACTGTTCTCCTTCAGCTCCTTCACTGAGTACAACTAGAACCTCTTCATACCATACACTTGTAAGATTTTTGTGTGGTTCAGTTGCCAAGTTCTTTGCAGCCTAAACATTCATACCCATTCTAATGATAATGCACCTTCTGAAATGTGAACACTCTGTTTCTACCATTGAGTGATATACTTACTAAGAGGTGACATTTATTCCAGTCTATTTATGTAGCTTGTATGGGTCATGGCATGTAAGTAATTTAATTTGCTATTGAGTAAACTAATGAAATGTAAGTGGGAAAAACAACATTATTTCCATCCATGTGAATTTGAATGTCTTGGAAAGATTCAACAGCAGACAACTCACTTAAAATTCACTGTCAAATCATTTGTGATTAGGACAATTTCATAAAATAAAGGAAAAAGATAAAAAATCTCAAAGAATTCACAATTGATATTATTCAGAAATGTCTAACTTGTCATCGTGCTTTCAAAAAAATGGAAACTTTAGATCATAGGAATCATTTTCACAATTATCTACTTTGATATTATTAACAAGCTGGACAATTATACATTAGTTTGCTAACTGAAATTGTTTCAAAATAAGAATATATAGCTGGGCATGGTGGCTCATGCCTGTAAGCTTCAGTCTATGAAGTGGTCGGGGCTAGGGATCGCGGTTTGAGTCCTGCCTGGGGTCTGTAGCAAGACCTAGTTCCAAAAAAATAGCTGGGCGTGGTGGCGCGCATCTGTAATTCCAGCTACCTGGGAAGCTGAGGCTGGGGATTGCTTGAGTCTGTGGTACCCTGGGCAACGAGAGCCTGAGGTTCCACAGACAAAAATAGCAAGACCTAGTCTCAAACAAAACAAACCAAAAAAAACAGAATATATAAAGGTACATTATTTTTAAATTACACACACACACACACACACACACACACACACACATATATATATATATATATGAACTAATCCTGGATTAATTCCTAACTCTCTCAAGAATAACAGATATTGTGGGGAATAAAAAGATGAATAAAGCTAACTTCCTACTTTCAAGGTCTTGAAAAGTCATAGATTAATTAAGTATTAGAAAGCTTTTAGGATCCCCATGTAACCTGAGACTATGCAATCACAATTATTTATAAGGTTCAGGTCTCAATGAGTTAATTTCCTCCTCACTTATGAATGAAGACAGCGGCATTAATTATGCCATGACTTACTAGGTGGCATCCACATTGCAGTAATAGAAGCAAACAATTCAACTGGGAGGAGAGAGGGTGAGATTAGGAACCACTGAGGTGAGATTGAGGGGACCAGCACTAACCTGTCTGCTTTGGTTCTGGAGCTCCCTTTTCTGAGTCAATTATTCTCAAGGGGAAGTTCTGTTCTCAATAATGCCTCTGACATTATTGCCAAAATATGGAAAAGGCTTCAACAACCTTGGACTCTATCCCATGTCCACTTGGCTTAGTTCAATACCTGCATTTGTCCTGCTCTCAGACTTGAGTTCTGAGGGACCACTTGTTTGTTTTGGGTGTGGTCTCTTGGCAAAGTTAGATTTTAATCTACCCTTGCACTTGTGTTTGTTAATGTTCTTATTAGTAAGTGGTTGCTTGCTTTTATTTTAAATTGCTAAGTCACTACACTTTTTTGAATTATTTTTTAAATGAAATACCATGTTTCTTAATGTTTTGACAGTGTAAGAGTTCTCTCCTCAAATGTACTTACCAAATCACCCCTCCCATCAAAGCATTCACAGTCCTGTGCCATAAGCCACTGTGCTATAACAGCCCCTTCCCATTCTCCTTCCATTTCAATATGCCCATTTCTTGATGGTGAGGATCACTATCCTATCAATACATTTAGCATTTATTTGCATAAAGTAGTCTGACTGTTATAATGTGTTCAAAATGAAATGTACCTCAGTTTTATTAAATCAGTCAGACCAAAGCACTGTTTGAAAAGTATATTATATGTCAACTACATTAATCATCATTCATTGATAAGAACTATCACAGTATTCCTAAGGCTATGTTAGAAAGTGTTGGCAACCAGATATAAGGTATGAGAAAAGAATTTAAGAGAAGAGATTTACCCAGCCACAGCTGGGGGCCAAATGGAGATATTGGCCATGAGGTGACTTTATTAACAAAAGAAAGGGGTATTTATAGGGACACAGGGGAGGGTCTGTTGAATTTTAAAGAAGACAAACACAAACTTGAGAGGCAATTAACATTTTAAAAGTCTAAGAGTAATTGAGGAATAGGGAGTATAGGCAGGTGGTTACTATCTTAAATTTAGGGAAGCCAACAGTGCCATTGAAGTTTTAGAAAGTTATTCCAGTAAATTAGTCTTTAGTTTTTTGGGCACGGTTAAGAGAGAGAGGTTTTTTAATCTTGTTTGCAGTGATTTGTTTGGTTTGCAAATGGTGCACAGCAAGAAAGAGGTCTCTCAGAAGAAAGAATAAACTCAGGTTAAATGACTAAATATATGAATAATGTGCAATGAATCCATCCATTTCTTTTACTTTTTTTTTTTTTTTTTTGCTGGTAGGCATTGCATTCTGTAACATCATTCTGTCAATGACAGGGAAGATAGAAAATGCAATGATTAACCAGGTCTCTGGATTATTTTCAAAGTGTGAGGTAAATTACTTGACAGATTTTAAGGTTAATGACTTTATCTAATTTACATTTAAAAGTGTTTCTTAGGTGAACAGAAGATATGGTCAGAGTAGGGAGGTGGGGAATCAGAAATCATATGAATACATTTTGTTATCTCCAGGTTCTGATACTGCCATGTCCTATTTATAGGATATGAGTATAGTTCAACTCCTTACTGGATTCCAAGATGTAGTGGGGAGTCAAAAATTTCAGAGTGAATACATAGTCCAATATTTGCTAATATTACCCTGATTTAAAACTCTGTCTTGAAATTCCTATATAAAATGAAGAACATATCAGAAATTCTAATAAGTTGGCTTCAATATGATATCTCACCATTTCCAGCACCAGCAGCAACATAAGCCCTTCCTCGTTTTGGCTCAGAATACAAGGCCACCACATCTCAGGTACATAACACAGTAAGTTTAAATCACCACATATTTTTTAAAAGTACTTTCAGATAACTTTTGAAGATGTGAAAAGACTAAAAAATGGAATCAATTCCTTTGTCATTTTTCAGCTACTTTTCTCAAATGAGATACATTTTCTATTTGTCATTTTTCTTTATTTTGTGCTCATCAGCCAATTTTCAAGGCAATTTGAGTTTGCTTTTTGTGAAAGAGTCTTCAGGAAAATATTCTGTCAAGGGCTTTGGGACAATCAAGATAAATGACACCCTTACATTTCTCTCATACTAATCACCCCTTTATGAATCCACCCAGAAGAACACATTCTGTGTGCCAGGCTGTTCTTTACAGATCCCGATGGTCTGAGAGAGCGCTCTGCTCCATCCATTATCACTTCATCCTTAGCCTTGTTCCCCTGTGGAGGGGCCTCTTTACCTGAGATTCTATTCTCAGAGTAGCCCCACTGCAGATTTTGGATTTCAGGGTTACAAATTTGGAAAAATGAAATAGCTGACCTATTGACTAATACTCTTCACTGTCACCCACCAGATATTTATATTTTTCTATTTCTCCGTTATAATTTAGATCATTTGTATAAAACACATGTAATGGAGCTTATGAAATTTGAGTTTATCTTTTGTATTGCTTGCTTTTCAACACACTTTTGTCTAAACTTGTCAACACTCACACATATAATGAGAAATTAAAGAAAAAGCAGACAGCAAGCATTGTATGGTCAAATTAACAAAGAAAAAAATTAATATTCTCTACACTGGGATGCAAAAGGAAGGAATCATAAATCATAACTTACCAAATGATAATTTATCCTGAATGACGTAGAAGAAAAATTGCCCAAATTGGGAGTCAGAACTTTGGTTCTCCCACTTTGTCTTTGCTAGAACTTTAGGTAATGAGAGTTTGATATATGTATGGAAAAGAAACAAAAGGAATCTTTTCTAACAGTAAACAGTAACAGCGCATTCAAGAACTCAAAAAAAAAAAAAAAAAAAGATGATCAGTATAGAAATTAGGAAATTATTTAGGTGCCAAAGTTGCTTTTCTACCAACATTAAGGTGTCAGCTCTAGTGTGACAATTGTTTACAGACATTGTGACTCAGCATTTCTCTTCACCTCCACTGCTTGTTATCTATTAGTTTCTGCTTAGTCATGATATAGACACTTTAAACTCAAATTTGGCCACAACTTCTACAAGCTCTTGACCACTGCCACCTTCTAGTCTCTGTTACCTGCCATCTACATCTTTTTTCAGCATCTGTCTTCATTACCAAATGGACCATTCTCTTCTGCATTCATATTCTCTAAGGAGGAAAATCTAATTCATGTTATTTCATCGCCATCATTTGGTGTGAACAAAGTTCTACCAGTTCATCTAGTGGGTTGTTTTTAACTAATAGGGGATTCAAAGTCTTTGAGTTAATTTTCAAAGCCTGTCCCAGGAAGCTGCTGTTGTTTGCAGACAACCATATAATAATTGTCTGTGGTGTGTTTTTATTCAAAAACACTGTTTGTCAGCATCCAGTAGGAGGAGGGGGAAGCCTAGACTTCCTCTGCAGTGAATGTGGCTGCTCTAAAAACCCATGTCCACACCTATAACGGAAAAAAGATGTTCATGTGATCTTTAAAGCACTTTCAAACTCTAAAGCATTAGGAATCAAACTTTTTTATTTGTTCATGGTTTTTCTCTGTTTTTACTATGTTAGATATTATTCTAGGTGTTGAGTTAATGAAACAGCAGTGAATGAGAAGAGGTCTTGGCATATGTTTAAAGAATAAACAAAGGAGACTTCGACGTGGGTACAGACACCTGTACACGGATGTTTTTGGCAGCACTATTTATAATTGCAAGGACATGAAAGCAACCCAAATGTCCCAAAACAGAAGAGTGGATGAAAAAGATGTGGTATGTATACACAACGGAATATTACTCATCAATTAAAAATGACAAATTTATGATTTTATGATAATATGGATGTACTTAGAAGAAATCATATTAACAGAAACAAGTCAGAAAGAAAAAGACAGAATCCAAATGACTTCACTAATATATGGGACATAGGAAAAACAAACAAAAAGCCAGGAGGAAAGTCAAAACAAGCTAAAAACAAACTGAAGTTCACAACTTGGTGGGGGCGGGGGGGAGGGCAGGTGATGGAGGGAATGATAAGGGAGGGGAGAACTCCAGGGATTACAA
The DNA here is from genome assembly GCA_004024945.1 of Uropsilus gracilis. Taxonomy (NCBI): domain Eukaryota; kingdom Metazoa; phylum Chordata; class Mammalia; order Eulipotyphla; family Talpidae; genus Uropsilus; species Uropsilus gracilis. The sequence goes on from PVHY01003015.1 coordinate 54,856, forward strand.
AGATGTGAAATAGTTATCTCTATACTAAAGTATTTATTTAAAAAAAATAAACAAAAGACATTTGCAATATGTCAAGATTTGCAAAAGTAAGAAGTCACTACCATACTTAATGTTCAATGGGTAAGCAATACATAATGTCACAAAAATCAAAGACTTTTTAACTCAAGGAAGAAGGGCTGCCTGGAAGAAACTACAGTCTTGTGGGCTCCAGATATTGCCCCAAAATAAGTTGTTCCTCAGTCTCTCCTCTCATAGTCATCTCTACCAGAGGTTCCCACCGAAAAGATCAAACCAAGGGTGCTAAACAATATAGTTTTCAATCTCTAAGAGCACCAACGGGAGCCACGAATGCAGGAAATGGAGAGGACTAAGTCAGTGGGTGAGAACAGGTCTCACTCATCTGTGGACTATTGAGAAAACAAACCAAAGGCCAAGAAAACATTAAAATTAGCAAATTGACCATAGAAGCATACACAAAAGGAAGGGGAGGAAGACAAAACAGGGGAAGGATGAACACAAGGGAATACGGTGGCAGTTGATATGGTAGTAGGATAACTATGGGGACTACTGCAATGGCAAGGAAAAATTAACTAATTAAAAAAAATTTGCACCGGGCATGGTGGCGCATGCCTGTAGACGGCAGCTTAGGAAGCTGCGACTGGGACCAGGGATCGCGGTTCTAGTCCCGCTCGGGGCAACGCAGCAAGACCTAGTTCCAAAAAAATAGCTGGGCATGGTGGCGCGCCCCTGTAATCCCAACTACATGGGAAGCTGAGGCTGGGGATTGCTTGAGTCCGTGGTACCCCAGGTAACGTGAGCCTGCGGTTCAATGAGCAAAAGTACTGAAACCTAGTCTTAAAAAAAAAAAAAAAAAAAAATTTTTTTTTAAAGAATTGGACTGTGGGTTTTACCAGTATGTGGAATTGTGGGATAAAGTTTTAAAAAATCAAGCTAAAATAAAACAATAAAACTTGATTTTAAATATGCCCAATAAGGGAAAAAGTAAACAGGGTAGAAAGTGATTTTCAAGGAGGGAAGGGTTGTATCATAAAACTGAGAAAAGTAGCACAGACTGACAAATTTTGTGAGCTAGAGAGTGCTTGTACTGGACTATTTTACTTTGAAATACTTGCTATATAAAAGAATTGTGTGTGATGTATGCAAATAATAAATAAAAAATTAAAGCCAACACCTATGAATCACCACTTATCAAACAAGAAAATATTATCAATATCATGAACACTTGTCTGTTCTATCCTTACTCTTAATCAACAGAACTCAGTAGCTTGATTCTTAATTTTTAATTATTGTTTTTCTTCTAGTATGTTCCAGGTTTTTTTATTATTTTTGAAATAAGAAAATTGCCTTGCGTTTTGATGATTTTTACTCAGTGTAACTTTAATTTCCAACCGTGTTGATGAAGTGAATCATATGTCACTACATGAGTACTAGATGATTAATTCACCCTTCTCCTAAGGACATTGCTATTGCTAGTTTGTTACTATTACTTTATTTTATTTATTTATTTCTTACTTTTTACTGAGTTAATTTAATTCTTATCACTTGACTTCCAAGTTTACCAACATCTCCTGTATTTTCTGTCTGTGTCTTCTGCATTGCATTTCATACAATTTAAAAAATATTTTTTAGTTCGTTATCTGTTTATTTCTTCCTATTATGCTTTTTTCTAAAATTTGAAATCACTTATGGTTTTAAATTCTAGAGCTTTTAGAAGATAGTACTTTTTAAACCAGTGATTTAAAATCCATTTAGCCCAAGGTTAAGCATTTCTTTCCCAGAGTCTAATATCGATTCCTATTCAATTTGTGTGTTCTACCCAAAATGCAATTGATGCAATATCTTCTACTTCCACTTTTATTAGTTAACCCACAAAATACTGATATTGGTCTGAAAGTCTATTGGTTATGAGTAATCATGATTCTAGACCATATTATAATGACAAGCAAATAAAATGAACCTGATAAATACAAAGACTTTTATATAGTTATCTCATTAAAACAAAAAGAAACCCAGCTGAATTGGAGAAAAGTTTTACTGTCCACAAAAGTGATAAGGATTTCATAACACAGATCCACAAGGAACTCACACAAGTTAGCAAAAATAAAATAAGAAACCCAGTCAAAAAATGGGGAGAACTAGAAAGACACTTCTCCAAAGAGGAAATACAAATGGCCAACAGGCACATGAAAAAATGTTCAACATCACTAGCAATGAGGGAAATGCAAATAAAAAACACAATGAGATACCATCTTACACCAGTAAGAATGGCCCACATTTAAAAAAAAAAAAAGGCAACAACAAATGCTGGCATGGATGCGGAGAGAAAGGAACATTATTACACTGCTGTTGGTAATGTAAACTGGTCCAGTCACTGTGGAAAACAGTGTGGAGGACCCTTAAACTAATGAAAATGAAACTACCATTTGACCCAGCAAGCACTCTACTGGTAATCTACCCAAAGAAGACCTCAATACTTGTACAAAGGGACAACTGTACTCAGATGCTTATTGCAGCACTATTTTTAATTGCAAGGATATGGAAACAACCCAAATGTCCTAAAACAGATAAATGGATGAAAAATATGTGGCATGTATATACAAGGGAATATTACCCATCAATTAAAAGTGACAAACTTGATGAATTTGACATAACATGGATGGACTTAGAAGAAATCATATTAGCAAAAACAAGTCAGAAAGAAAAAAGACAGAATCCAAATGATTTCACTAATAAATGAGACATAAGAAAAACAAAGAAAAGACCAGAAGAAAAAGTCAAAACCACCTAACAACCAAAATAAAGTACACAACTGGTGGGAAGGGGATGAGTGGGAGTGTTCAGGGAGGGGAAGTGGTGAATGAAACCTGAATAATACAAAGATGTGAAATTTCGAAAAATAACCTCAGAATAAAAAAACAATCATTTCCATGAAAAATAAAACAAAATAATTGATTAAAGCAGTATAATATTAATGCCAAAAGAGATAAGTTACTCTAGAGACCAGAATAACTGAGATAGACTCATTCAGAATAAATAATATATAATAAAAATAGCACCACAAGTCAGACTATTTTACCAGATGATGATAACAAATATTCTGTTATGGAGAATAATTCATGCTTCTGACCAGAAGCAAAGATGGAATCCAGACAGATTGAATTAGTATCTATCTAAAAAAAAAAAAAAAGTGAGTTTATCCTGCTAAAAAACCACACTATGTTGTAAACTAATATTACCACCAAAAATGTTATAAAATATAACAAAGAAAATATAAACCAGAGGAAATCATAAGAGCATAAAATAATACATCCTGGGATTAAAGGATGAACTTCTTAAACAAAATCCCAAAATTATCCATTAATGGATTTGACCACACCAACATAAGAATTTCTGTGAGTAGAGTTAACATGTCATAGAGATATTATAGATGTCATGTCTAAAGCCAACAAGGAAATCACTATCTATAATGTACAAGAAACTCATGCACATGAAAAAAGCACAAAAATTTCATATTTTAAAAATAAATAAGGAACAGTTGAGTCAATTCATAGCTAAAGCAACCCAATGGCTTAATAAAACTGATGAGTATATGTTTAGTCATTTGTAATCAGAAAATGCAATCTAAACCAAAACAGGAGAATACTTTAGACTCACGAGATCCAAAAGACAGTGTTGAGTGACATAAAAAAAGAAAGAAAGAAAGAAACACAAACCATATAAATTAAATCTCTCTCTTTTTCTTGTATCCATTTTTTCCTATGATTCACTCAGCAGAATTCGTTGCCTCAAAGAAAGGCTAACAAGCAGAGAATATATTTTTGGTGTTTAAAATATAACTTATCCTTGGTCTACGTATAAATGGCCCCGACAGTGGGGAGAAAGAATAGTCCGTCCGGCAAAAGTTGAGGTCAAAAGGTGGTAGTCTCCTGAGCGCCACATCAAATAGGGCTTTCTCCCTCAAAAGGCACTGGAATCAGAGATCAGACTGAATCAGGTCACTAGCTGCAGGGGAGAATCTGGAATGAGGGAGATCCCCGCTCAACCTGCTCTCCTGCATGTCACTCACAGAGGATCCCGTAGCTAGGTAAGAGCAAGGTCTCCGTTATACCTGAGAGCAGAACAGAAAGAGCTGTTCTGAGATCCTTTCATCAGATGGAAGTGGAAGTACCACAGCCCCTAAGTCATAATGGGAATAGGAACCCCTTAAACGCATGATTTCAAAAACACTCTTCCAGACGTCTCTCTATCGTAGAACTTCAACTTAGAAAGGGAGAGCAGGTTACTAAATCAGTGTTTCTCCACTGTGCTTTGTCCCAGCAAACACATGTAAATATCTGGAGACATGTCTGATAACTGAAGCCAGGACCCCAATATGGGCAGTACTGAAGCTGGCACCCCAATATGAGCAGTATTAAAATGTAGGCACTGATGCCTTTAGTGTCTGAAAAGCACAGAGGTTAAAGATGGCCTAAACAGTGTAAGGGTACTGACCTAAACAGGGTAAGGATACTTTTACTTTGTTACAAATCCAGGGTAGGGAAGAGAAAATGTATCACCAAGAGGGTGTGTAGAGGGAAATTCCAGCCTTTGGCTCTTAGGAGGAAACAAAAAAAGAGAGAGAGAGAGAGCAATCAAAGGAGCATATTGAAAGGAGACTTGGTAAGGGAGAAAAATGAGAATGGTGGGCCGGTATAGAGGCTCCTGAGTGACTAGGCTAGGCAGACACTGCAAGGAGCCATGGTGGCCGGTAGAAGAGTGGCGAGTGTGGAGAGTGTGGCACTGCAGTAAGGTAGCATAGTGAGCTGGTGCCTGGAGATGGCCAGGAATTTGGAAAGCTGATTTGGGATCAACGTTTTGTTGAAGAAGTTTGAAGAGCCTTGGAGAAGCAGAGCAGCTCAGAACACCGGAGAGAGAAGAAGCAAAGAGATGACAGAGAAGAAAGACTGGACTTTGCAGTACGGACATGTGTCTTTGGGACCTTTGGGACTGAGAATGGTGACTGGGGTAAGATGACTGGCCGTTGTGGCTTTGAGGACTTTTTGTTTTCCCTGTTAATATTCCCTTGTAAATAAACCCTGTTTTTAAATTGCATTTGTCTGGCAACTGCTATGCGCTGGTAGTATGAACCTAAGGGAACCTGAATGGCAGATGCTACATTTTTAAAATGCTGCTTTTTTTCTTGTGGCTTGTTGGGTAGAGGTTTCTGTCCCCATTTTAATCTGATTTCATAACCCAACCAGGAAGTGCTGTGTATGCACTGGGAAGAAATCAGGGTGATGTTGAGCCTGCCAGAGACATACCAGGCCTTCCAATCAAAGACTCACCCAGCCCAAAATACCAGTGGCCTCAAGGCTGAACCTGGTTCTAAACTGAGACTACATTTTGATCACTTGGCATAATTCAGGATTTACAATAGAAATTGTGTGTTTAAAAATAGAATTGTACCTAATTTGTGCATCGAAAACATGCAATCACTTTTTTATGCTAAGAAAAATATTCTTTGTCTACTACGAAATAAGTTAAAATTATCTTTTTTTATTTGAAGACTTTGAGGACATCAGAAAAGTTTAAGTATCTATAAAACTAAATAGAGTAACACAAAATAAAAGAGGGAAAGAGAGGGGGACAGGTGTTTACAACAATATCCTAAGGAAGTAAGAGAGAAAATGGAGGAAAGGGAAATCAACTGCAGGTCCTCAATTACAGCAACATTCAGAAAATGGTCAGTTGTTTTAACCAATGGGGTCGTGAGCATTTTTCAGAGACATGAGATTGCTTTCTGCCAGACTATACACTTAACATTGACTAACAACCCCCAACCACCATCTTCCCAGCAAGAATATCAGCTATAGAAAAACTGGAAGTGTTTTCCAAATAGCACAATGAACAACGGAACAAAAGAGAAGGGGAGGAAGAGGGTCCAGAAACAATTGCAGTGGGTAATAAGTAAGTTAGTCTTATGCTAATGATGTGCCAAAGCGCTCCATTTTTATGTGAAAGCAAATAACTATGAAGTACCAGCAACATAATCATTGATTAAAAGAGATTCACTGACTTGGGATGAAATGTCATAACAGACATAATGTCAGTTTGCAGTGTTCTCAAAATGTTAATGACCTCCAGTTTCAGCTGCTTCCATTACCAGTAATCTCCAGGGAGAGAAAGCTCAACAGCAGGGCTCCCAGGAGGAGCTGATAGGGTGGGTCCCTTTCTTTGCTGTTAATAGATAAAGTTCCTTTGAAAATAATTCAGTGACATTTGACCATAATTCAGACACATTTTTTAAAAAAAAATCATCCCTCTTCTATTAGAAAGAGAGATTCATCTTGCCATTTCAATAATGTTCCAGACCTGATTCAGTCACTCTTAAGCACTTGGGAATAATAGTCTCCTGTTCTCTAATGGTGACATTTCCCCAGCAACAGCATCTGCAGACAAGTTAGGAAGTGAGAGTTGTTCTTCTTACAAGCTAATTTTGGAAAAAAGCTTGGGTCAGGAAGCATTCATAACTATTTTCCCAGGGCTGATCCTAGAATTCTTCCTGAAGTACTCATTGAGAGGGTAGACTGGTGTCCACGCCTCCCCATTTACTTTAATAAAAATCATTAGTCTTCCAATCTCCACAATTATTTTTGCCTCCAAGCCAAATAAAATAGGCTGCCAGCCCGTGGTCACTCTGTGGATTAGTCATCCTCTCCCACCTATTCTACTGACCCAGTTTCTCTCACACAGCCTGGACATATTCCTTCCCATCTTAGTGGTGACACTCTTCCACAGATAAACCTTCTTTCTTAGAATACTTGTTAACAATTTACAGAACACAAATCTTTTTTCAAAGGTGCTTCACAGGATACTTGAAATAGGACACCCTTCTCTGAGTATGATAGCCACTTACTTACAAACTCAAAATCTGAAAACAAAAGTTAGCAAATTGAGTTAAGTAATAGAACCAAAGACCAACAGAGGGCATGTATGAGAAGCCTGAGGTAGCTGCCAGGTGAGTGGGAACAGAGCCCTAGGTAGGAAGTGAGGGCAGATAGCCCTAGGTAGGAAGTGAGGGCAGAGACAAGAACTCTGTCATGTATATCTGACTGTGATGTTTTGAGTTTCTACATGAGCACAGACTAAAACATTGTCACCTGTATGGTCCCTCGGTGGGGGCAGGAAGCAGGGTGGTGGATTATAGCAGCCTCGGTATAGGACCATTTCTGAAGAAGGGTTTTGTCTTGGCTCAAAGTTGAGAGACATTTAGGCCACTGTTGAGGGTGAGAGTAAAGAACCAAAATTGTCAAAGCGTATTCATCTCTGTGGATTATTTCTTGATTTCTGTATTGGATAACTTCTCTTTTTTTTCTTTTTTGATGACTCCCTAGATCATCTTTACTAGGGAACAAGAGCCATCTCCCATTCAAAGGGGTCATTTCCTATGTATCTAGACACAGTCTTGGCTTGGGAATCTTAGCCTATGCTCAATCCAAATTATGTACCTGAGAGTCATTAGGGGACCCAAGACCAACTTGTAGCCAAAAATAGAACAGATAAAAATTTCCTATCAGCCACACAAATTCCCATCTAGTTTATTATCCCCAAACTACAGTGGTGCAGCACCCTTTTGAATTTGCTTAAGGGGTTGATCAGATTGGGAACACAACCAGCTTTTGATCTTTTTCTACCATGAAAGCACAACCATGACCTACGCAGCTCTTTCATCTAGCCACACCCATGTAAGAATTAATGGAAATTAATATCATGTTCTTTGATAAGGAGTTACAGCTGAAGCAGAGAAAATATCAGACATGGTAAACAAAATTGGTTGAATAAGAAAATCGGAGTAGGATTAGATCTACTTCCAGGAAATGGAAAAAGCTGTTGATCCAGAATAAAAAAAAAAATCTTTCTTTTCTTTCTTTCTATCCAAGCAATACTTCCATGCTGATATTTCTAGTCATTTTTACTCAAGGATTCAACCTTCACCTTATGAGACATTATCACCTTATGAGACATCAGGCATTTTATGTAACTTAGACAATTATCAGGTGCTGGTCTCTATAGAATATGCTTTATATTTCAAAGAAATTTTACAATGTATTTCCATGTATAGTATTTTAAAGTGTACTCTTCTATGACATATAATAAAGAGAAATATCTTCCTTGGTAGGCAGTTGCTTAAGCTGGCCTTTCGAGGCTTCTTCTTGTTCTAATAGTGAATGATATTACTCAATCACATCACATTTAATAGTGTGCCTGCAGTGTCAGTGCAGGATTGAGGGAGCAATAAGATACTAAAGGAGAGGATGGAGAGAATGTAAAGAATAACTTTGTTATGTATTTATTGTTCAGTGCTCTAGGAGGGTTGAATCAAGGACTCTAGTGAATACCAAAACCAATAGATGCTAGAGTCTTTTGCACAAAATGCCTTAATGTTTGTATACAACTTATGTAAACCCTCCCATGTACTTTCAAACATTGCAAAACTACTTCTAGTACTTAATATAATGTAAACTGTTATATAAATCATTATGACACTATATTATTTAGGAAAATCTGACAAGAAAAAAGAGGATATAAAAGGCTCACTTTTGTTTTTATAATCAGAAAAGAAACAGCATTAGGTAAATTGAATTTGTTAAATAAACATTTGTAGATAGGAAATTCAAGAGGCCATTAGATTTTGATAATTTCAATTGTCTTATTAGTCACTACGTCAACTGCACAGTGACACATGGTGCTCGCTGAGCTTCAAGGGGCCAGCTCACCTGGCAATGACAAGAGGAAGGTGTCTGTGTTGTGAGCAGTAGCAGGGCTCCTTGATCATGAGGAACCCAGATATCATCTGAGGTCAGGCTATTTTTGTCAAAAGCACAGAGATTTAGATACCCTCCTGGTAAGAAGTAATTTCTACTCTATCAATCCAGTCTTTAAAAATGCAAACAAAAGAAACCTAAAACAAAAAGCTTGCAAAATAATTCTTTCCCTAAACCTATGGTCTTCAGATCTTCTTTTAAACATAGACACATTCCAACAAAGAATTGGAAGAGAGCTTACAGGTGGTAGGGGAAATATATCTTTTGAGTTATTTCTTTATTCCTGTCATATTTAGAGACTCCAATGAGCAAGGTTTTAAAAGTCATCAAAACAGATTATTTCCTCACTGCCTGCCAACTATGCCACCCTCTGTAATTGTACTGTTGAGAGGCCCTACCAGAACAGCCTCAAACAACAATTAATTTATTAGTACTAAGAAAGTTTTGTATCTACCAGAGTCTCCTAAAAAATGCAAATGTTCCTAGGAGCAGAAACATCTTAAGCAATTATGAGGGATTATTTTATCAACTCAGTTTGCAGCTTGCAGGCTTATACAACAGCCAAACTCAGTAGAATTGGACACAGATAATGGAATCAAAACTACTGAAACAGATGTGACCAAGTAAAAAAAGGTTTTAGTTCCTGAGATTGCACAGGACCTTCCAATGGGTGATTAATAGCTTTCAAATAATGACAGTTATGAAATGGCTAACATTCAAGTCATTTTGAATGCCAGATATACTCCCAAGTCTCAAGTGTTAGTTAATTTTACATATTCCTTTATGCATTAATTTATTTAGGTTTTCTTTGTAACAACAATATGATGAAAATATTGTATTTATAGCATATTGCTGATGAGAAAACTGAGATTTGCAAGAGGTAAGCCCACACAGTCAGTAAAGGTCAAAGCCAAGATTCAAGTCATCACAGTTCAGGATCTAGGTTCTGTAATAACACAATGGTTCATCTTCCAGAAAGGTGGACAATTATTTTGGTTCTCTTGCACTACCAAAGATTGGGTTATCTGAATGTTAACCCTCTAACCTTAGTGATTATGTTGACTGGTATACTGCCCTAGTGGGGAAAAAAAGAATGAATTTACAGTGAGCTACAGGTTTATTGATCTAGTAGTTATTCTTTTGTTGTGTTCCCAAGTTCTAACCTGCTGAGTAAGAATTTCATTTAATTGAACCAGTGTTTTAAGGTCTGCCAGGTGCTACCACAGTGGTTGCACTACACGGCTCCAAAAATTTGAAATCATAGGTTACTATCATGTTCCAGAGTTGAACCAAGAATCCAAATTAACATAAAATGAGGCACAATACAACTTCCAGTCTTTAGGTAGGTGTACTCTCTGCATAGTGACTGTTTAAAAAGGCACAATTACCAAAGTGGAGAGAGCACTAAGTTTACACTGAAAAAAAACCTGACAAACAACCAGCTGGATTAGTAGAACCTATTCAGGTCACCGGTAAGTCAATACTATGTTCCTTTGAAATGATATCATGAAATGAACTTCATTTCTGTGATCTTCTTCCCCCAAAGTCATAATTTCTATCTAATCATGAGAAAAAATATCAGATAAATGTATTAGCAGATAATCATCAAAAATATATCGTCAGTACTTCTCAAAACAGGCCATCAAAAGTAAAATAGGAATGTCAGAGAAATTGTCACAGGCCAGAGGACGCTAAGGAGACATCACAACTAAATATGTGTTAAGCTAACTTGAAAGGCATCCTAGAATATAAAGGATAGTAGATGAAAACTTGAGGAATCTATAAAAAGTTAATTCATAATAATGTATTCTGGAAGACAAGAAGTTCATTTTATTTAATTTTTATTTCTTTGTAGTCCAAGTATTTATTTTTGCTTCATTTAGTTCATCTGTCTGTTTGTTTTCTCCATCTACCACATATGAGGGAAGTCATATGGTGTTTTGTCTTTCTCTGTCTGACTTACTTCACTAAGCATAATTCCCTCTAGGTTCTTCCATCTTGTTAAGAACGCAAAATGTCACAGTATTCTACATATCTACCACATCTTTATCCATCCATTAATCCACCAGTTATTGTATATAGTGTTGCAGTATATGCAATGTATTAATTACCTTTTTGGTGAGTACATTTAAGTTCTACTCTCTTAGCAAATTCTAATTATGCAATAGCTGTAGTCATAGTATACATTAGTTTCTCAGATCTTATTCATCTTATAAGTGAGTGTTGATACTCTTTTACCACCTCTCCCTATTTTCCTACCCCTAAACTCTTGGAACTTTGTTTCTGAAACTCCACTATTTTTCCACTTTGTTTATAAAAATTCAATGTTTTTTTTAAAGAATAGCTATGTAAGAAATACCAGACAGTGTTTGTTTTTTGTTGTCTCAGTTATATTATTTATTATAATGACCTTCAGTTTCATCCATGTGGTCAAAATGGCAATATTTCTTATGACTGAACAATATTCCATCTTATGCATGTAAATATGTATATATGTCCATTTCCTTTATCCATTACTCTGTAAGCAGACATTTAAATTGTTTTGTTGTTTACATACCTTGGCCATTGTGAACAGGATGCTGATGAACATGGCAGTGCAGGTATCTCTTTAATATAATGATTTTTGTCCCCTTTACATATGTGCCCAGAAGTGAGGTTGTTGGCAGTTTTAATTCTTTCAGGCACCTTTCTATTATTTTCCACAGTAGCAAGTTCAGATCACATTCCCACCAAGGGTGTCCAGAATTTCCTTTTCACCATTTCCTCAACAATATTTGTTTCTTTTTTCAATTTATAACAGACACCCTAAGAGGTGTGAAGTGATATTGTGATTTTGATATGTTCTTCCCTCATGATTAGTGATGTTAAATACTTTCTCATGTACTCTTTATTCATTTTTTTAATGTTCTTGGGAGAAAAAATCTCTCTATGAACATTTTTTAATTGCGGTTGGGCAGTTTTGTCTTAGTTATTGAGTCATATGAATTGCTCATGTTTTTAGATATTAATCCCTCATTGGACATGTATCTTGCATTATTTTCTCCCATTCCACAGCTTGCCTTTACATTTGTTGTTGGTTTTCTTTGTTGTGATTTTTTTTTTTTAGTTTGCTTATGCTTGCTTTTGTTTTCTCTACTTTTGTTTTCATATCCAAAAAGTTATTGCCAATGGAGAGGGGGAAGAGCAGGCATCACCTAAAATAGAGCACAGGAGGATACTAGAAATGTTCTCTAGCTTGGGCTGGGTGATGGTGCATAATTGTATGCATATGTAAAATCCACTAAACTGTACAGTTAAGATTTGTGCATGTTTTCATGTATAAGTTATGCCTCATTAAAAAAGGAATTAATAACCAAAAAATTATTGCAAAGACCAATCATCACATTGCCTAAGTTTTCTTCTAAGTGTCTTAAGGTTTCAGGCCTTACATGAAGAAGTTACCCATTTTGAGCTGACTTGTAGATGGTGTGAGTCCAGTTTCACTCTTGTTCATGTGTTATTATCCTGGTTTCCAGAAACCATTGACTATAGAGTACATTTTTCCAATTGTAGATTCCTAATCTCCTTGTCAAAAACTGACCAATAGTATGTGGGTTTATTTCTGGATTCTCTATTCCATTGTTCTTTGTGTCTGTTTTAATGCCAATACTATATCATTTTGATTACTATAGTTTTATAATAGAGTTTGAAGTCAGGAACTTTCTTCTTTCTCAGGATTGCTTTGACGGTTTGAGGTTTTTGGTAGTTCTTTAAAAACTTTAGGTTTTTGATATATACCAAAACTTTAGGTCTTTGATATATACCATTGTAATTTTGATAGTAATTACACTGACTCTGTAAAATGTTTTGAGAAGCATGGGCATTTAACAATATTCAGCCTTCTTTTCTGTGAACACAGAGTATCTTTCATTTGTTCTTTTCAATTTCTTTCATTTGTGTCTGATAGTTTCCAGTGTACAAATCATTCACCAAATCATTAAATTTGTTCCTAAGCATTTTGTTTCTTTTGTTGCTATTGTAAATATTTTTGTTTTCTTAATTTGTCTTTTTGACAGTTTATTACTGGTGTACAGAAACCAACTGTATTTTTGTATATTGATTTTGTATCCTATAACTTTGCTGAAATAATTTAAGACACTTTCAGTGGAGAATATACTAAATATTTTAAGATAATCCCTCCAACTAATATAGATATAATGTAATCAAGTACATTCTTGCAAGGCTTTTTACACAGATAAACAATCTAATTATTAAATACATGTAAGCTTAACAATTTTAAATTCTTGCAAGACTTTTTTTTAGATAAACAATCTATTAAATGTATTTAAGCTGAACAATTTTAAAAAGAATACTCAACTAATTTCAAGATTTCATTTGCTGCCTTAGCAATCAAAACAGCATGATAATGTGCAAAAATAGACATGTAGATCGATAGACTCAAATCATGAATTTAGAAATAAATTCACACATACATGGTCAGTTGATTTTCAAATATGTTGCCAAGGTAATTTTGCTGAGCAATAACAATCTTTTCAACAAATGACACTTGAACAATTGGATATCTAAGGTCAAAACAAAACAGATGCACTCTACACTTACCTTATACCATATATAAAACACTATACTATAGATTTATTAATTTAATAGCAATATAAAGATTCTAGGGGGGAACAAAGGAAATCTTATGACATTTGACTAGGCCAGATTTCTTAAACAGTACACCAAAAGCACAAGAAATGATAAGTTGAACTTCATAAAAATAGAAACATGCCTTTTAAAAGATATTTTTGAAGAAAATTAAAAATAGTCCTTAGGCTAGCAGAAAATATTTGTAAAATGTATATCTATTAATTATCCATATTTACAAAAAAATTATCCATCTTTATATTATATAAAGAACATTTATAATTTAGTAACAAAAAAATTCCCAAGCAATTTATTTTTAAAATAAGAAAAGATTTGAACAGCGAACACAATGGAGAAAAGATAAAGACATGACAAGCATATGATTCAATATGATTAAGCATCAGGGGAATGCAAATGTAACCATAATATACACCTACTGAAACTGCTAAAATTTAAAAGGATGAAATTACCAAGTGTTTGAAGATTGTGAGGCAACATAAGCCATCATTTATTGTAAACGACAATGTATTAGAAACCATTTTATTCCCTTCTTAAGATGATAAATGTACACTTTAAGAACAAGCAACTCCTCTTCTATATATTAACCCCTCAGAAAAGAAAACATATAGACAAAGCACAAGTGTTTGTATGCAAATATTCATAGGTTCAACCTTCATAATAGCCCAAGTGGAATGAATTCAAATATCCACCAATGGATGATGGAATAAAAAAAGGGTTTATTGTCCTACAGTTAAATTCTACTCAGCAGTGAAAAACCATCAAGGTCTAGATGCATACAATTATATGAATGGCTATCAAAAATATCACATACCTAAAAAGTGTCAAACACAAAGGATATATACTTCACAAGTTTGCATTTTATTAAATTTGAAAAAAAACTATAATGATAATGAATGAATGATAGACAAATTACTAGTTACCATGGGCTAGAAGATTAAAGAAGGGAATTGACTGCAAAAGCACAAGTGGGAATGTTGGTATGATAGAAGTGTTCTATAAAATGATGTTGGTTGAGCTGTGCAATTGTATACAATTGTCAAAATTCATCTCATTGGACATGAAACTGTTGAATTTTATTGTGTGTAAATCAAGAAAACTGAGTAAAAATAAAAAAGAGAAAGATATTTTGGGGAAAGAATCATACACTTATCAGAAATAGAAAATAGTAAACAGCAAAAATTCAATGTTTTCATGAAAAAAGGTGCTAGATTATTAAAAAGTATTTTTTTATATAATGGATATATGTATTAGTGAGGGTTCTAGAGAGAATCAATGGAATGTGTCCAGAGAGAGACTGGGAGGGGAGGATGTATTGGGGAGAGAGCGAGACAGAGAGAGACAGAGAAAGAGAGAAGTTCTAGTTTAAAGAATTTGCTTAGAGAGTTGTGGAGTCCAACAACTTCTAAATCTAAAGATTGAGCAGCAGGTAGGAAAACCAGGGAAGAGTGCAGTTCAAGGCTGAAGGTACCTTGGGCAGAGCTCTCCTTTCTTCCATGAAATGAGCTGACCATTTCTTTCAAGGCCTTCAACTGGTTGGATTGGACAAGGCCTACTTACAGTGTGGAGGGTAATAATACACTTTTCTCAAAGTCAGTTGACTTACATGTTAATCTTATCTAAAAAAGCACCTTCACAGAAACAACCAGAATAACAATTGACCAAAAGCATGGTACTGTGGCCCAAACAAAGTGATACATAGAATTAACTACCTTAGCATGTAATGTACAATTTCTCCTATACTTGTGATATAATTTGCTCCTTATAAGTCAAATACATGGAAGCTACAACTTCTGCTATCTTTTGGGCAAGAAACTGAAGTTTCAAAAAGTCCAGTGATTCTCAGTTTTTCATAATTGGTTAGGGTGGTTCTGGAGTTCGGTACAATTATCCTATCTCTGAACTACATGCTCTTTTGACCACAATGCACTAAGTAAGGAATTAAATATACCCTTTGTTCCTTATGAATTTTTCTCTGGCATTGTCCAAGTCTGAGATATTTAAGGGTCATGTAATTTTTCATGTTTACTTTAGGTTAGGTAAAATCAATGAAATATTTTATAAAGATTTACTTCACTTTCATCCTATGACAGGATGAATTTAACAAAACAACAAACCACTGATTAAATAGAGACAGAAAGAAAATAACATTTGAAAATTAAATTCCTACTTGCTCTCTCCTGCTATTTATTTCAAAAACGGTATTATTAAAGGGGTGGGAGAAAGTCACGGGCACCAGAAAAACTTGCTAACAGATGTAAAAAAGAATAATGTAAGAAAAGGAAAAAAAATTATACAAGATAATCAACTATGAGCCATCCATATTAATTTATTAAATTAGCATTTTTCCACACTAGCTAGCCAGCAACATAAAAATGTATTTCATAGATTTTTTATCATTTTATAATTTTCAATTTAAAGCGATAGACAATTTGCCCACTTCAGTGTAAATAAAGGCTTATTCATTTCCTTGTAATTTTAAATTCATTTTGGAGCTACATAGAGCCACTTATCTAAGCACCACTGACATTCACCCTTATGGAGAAAGATGGAAGAAATTCTTTAGGTTTTATGATTTCCCTCCCACTAGCTGGCTGGCTGACCTTGGAGAGAGCAAGCTCAGCATCTCCGGCCTCCATCTGTAAAATTAGTATATCAACTCCACAGAAGTCTTCAGGGAAAGATGCATTAATAAGCATCTAAGCAATCAGAGAGCTGGCTTCAAGGCATCGTTACTCATGTCCTTGTACTATGAGATCCTCCAAAGATTTCAGGATGGTTTTCTCATGGCGAAAGCTTTATTCCCTTCACCCCAGGCCCAGCTCCCTCCTGGTTCCTTTGTGCCTGGCAGTCCTAATTCAACAATGCTTCCCCAACAAGCAAGAGACAATAAGAACCTTCCACTTCTGTAATGCTGCCTCTTGAAGGGTCGATAGTATCTACGAGACCCAAAAATATAATAGCAAAGTTCCTCATGTGGATACTACTATTTTTATTTTTTGATGTACAAAAGTTTAAATATATTTCAAAAAGACCTACACAAGAACCTGTCCTAAAGTTGGATACTGAATAGTCAGCCAGACTTGAGGATGATAGCAAAAGTATCACAATACTAACCAACTCCCCATTCCAGTGAGTGACTGTTCAAGCTCAAGAATGAACATAGTCATTTCATCTTTACACTGACTCAGCAAGGTTGGTGTTACTACTTGTACCTTATAACCTCTTTGTTATAACCTCTTTGTTATAAGGTACAAGTTGAGTTGCAACTCAACGTGAAAGACTTTAACAGTCAATGGCATCAGGGCTTCAGCCCATATTAAAGGAGACTTTAATGCCCCCTTTAAATATACTTTAAAATCCCCTTTAAAATGGGCTGAAGGAAATGTATACCTTGGTATAAATAAATTATTCAGGACCACCTTTGTACTTTATCAAAGGGCTAACATGACTCTCAAAAAGAATCATAAGAAAATTTGGAAAAAGAGAGGAGATGAGGAGTAGAGAACCTGTCTCTACTTTTTCAGCCTGAGGTTGCGAATCCAACAAAGTGGAAAGGGGGGAGGGCAGAAAATGAGTACCCAGTGGTGTAAGGGCATTTATTTGTCTTTCTTGGCATCCTCACAACTCCAGAGAATCACATTTGACAAGCAGTTATCATTTCCTGTTACACCTTTAAATCTTCTACAATTCTTAAATAATTATTAGTAGGCACATTGTTTTTTGCAAAGCCTTTTTTTGAGGATTGATTGGAAGTAGGGAGGTGGGTAATGCAGTAAGAAAAAAAAACTAAGAAAAGGTGGTATGTAGGATTGATTGGAAGTAGGGAGGATTTTTTTTGGGGGGGGATTGATTGGAAGTAGGGAGGTGGGTGATGCAGTAAGGAAAAAAACCTAAGAAAAGGTGGTATGTAGGTGGATGAGGGGGTCACTCAAGATAAAAGGAAATCAGAAATATATCTGAACTTGTTCCATATAAAATGACTAAGGAAATTAAGTGTGATCGTTTGAGGCAGGCAGGCAGTCTGACATTTATAAGAGCAGGATGATTCTACTTTCCTCCCACTCCAAGTCATTTTAAAGCTATCCATAGGGTTCACCTCTACCCGAGGCTGGTGAGAAGCTGCAGAGAAGCTGTTATCTACAAAAAGAGTTTCACAAGGGTCAGTGTTTTTTGTTTTTTTTTTTTTTTAAATCTGGGTGGTAGATACTAAAGAAAATTCAAGGGATTATTTTTCATCTGACTCATCATGGATATAGAGTAAACAGGCATGCTGGGGAAGATATCTAAAAGTAAAACTTGGTAAGAATAAAGGTGCTTTATCACCTTTCACCACCTCAATGCTTTATTTCTTGCTGATGCCAGGGTTGGGGAGCAGAGAGAGCCTCAGAGGGTCCAAGGTGTCAAAGTTCAGAGCAAGCCCTCAGCAATGATACAGGCCAGTGAAGAAGGCAAAGTGATATCATCTCCTTGTGGAAAAGGAGATTCTCTCATGGAACATAAAAAATGTGATCAGTTATGAGGGCAAAAAAGAACAAAATTGAAAGATGACACTTATTTTTAAGAACTTTTAAGGATGATGACAGTGTTTGTGACCTTCACCATCTATAGATGTTAAGAGACTCCAATACCTACTAATGAAAAGTAAGACTTTCCCCAGGGAACCTGAATTAACAGCCTAGGGATCCTAAAACAAAGTGAACACTCAAAATTGGGTGGCCTAAAACAAGAAAAATTTATTTTTTCAGCGTTAAGGAGAAGTTTTAAATCAAGGTATTGATAGCACCATGCTTCCTTCCTCAGCAGCTAATAGAGAAGAATACTTTACTGTTTTTCCCCCATATTCTGGAAAAAGCTGTCATTTCCTAACTTTTCTTGTCTGGCAGCTGCATCTTCCAATCTGCCTCTGATGCTACATAGTATTTTCCCTGTGTATCTCTCTCTTCACCTGGCATTTTTTCCCCTCTTCATTAGACCCCTACTCATATTGTTTTAAGACCCACCCTAGAGTCATCTTAACTGAATTAGTTTACTAAAACCTACTTCCAAATAAGGTCACATTTGGAGACATTGGAAATTAGCATTTCTACATCTTTGGGGGAACACCACCTGCACATGTTTATGTCTCTCTTCAATCCTTAAGTCACTCATTAACTCACTCGCTCACTAATTTACTCATTCACTTGCACCCCAAGGAGAAAACACCTGTGTTGTGCTTGCTGTTCATTGTTGAGAAGCTTCCTATGGGGACTGGGATGGGTGGGAGGGAAGTAGATGTACTCAGAATGGGGAAAAAAAAAAAACAATTAGGAAGGACAGCAAGAGTCAGATGTCTGAGAAAAACAACAAAATGACTTCAAGAAATGTTAACAGTTTAGTGTTACTAGAATATAAATAACTAGAGAGAATAAGTGGTAGTGCCAATATCCCAGTGAGAAACAAGATAAGGCCTGAGAAGCCACAGCAGAATTAACTAAACTATACTTTCTCTCATATTCAATGCCATATAGTTGTGCTTTAATACTTTTTGGTTTTATTCCTTTTTATTACTTTTTTGATAAGTGAGTCAGACTTTACCCCCCATCAGCCTGTATAATCAGCACTTGTGGTATTACACTATGGTTGTATGTACATGGCCTGGGTCAGTGGGTGTGCACATGTGTGAGTGGGCATATCTAGGTCTGGGAGAAGAGAACAAAAAGGTGGTGTCACCATGGGAAGAGAGGCAAGATGATAGAATATGAAAGAGCTCTAAGAGAATGAGAGAACACCAGAGAGAGAGTGGCCAGAGACAGATTCCTGGGTGACTGAGATATTTACCTGTCTCCCAGTTCTGCTGGCCTTGCCCTGGCCCTGGCCCTGGCCCTGGCCCTGACCCTGCCCTGTCCTGCCTTGCCCTGTCTGGTTTGTATGTGTAATTGCTAAAAACAAAAAAAGAACCTATGCAGAGTGGTGAGCCTGGTGCTTGCACAACAATTGACATCATAAACAGGCTGCTTATACAACAACATCATGTACTCTTTTTTTTCTTACTGAGGTGTCATGAGTTTGAAACTCCACACAGGCTTCATATGTACAGTTGTTCAACTTCATGTGTACATGTCACCCCATGTCTACCACCAAGTGTTTAGTCACTATCCAACTGTCAGTCCAGTCCTTTATAGTGACCACAATTCTGTAGTTTTACTGCAAGTTTGCCAACATATGCTATTATGGTTGAACATTTTCTGTTAAAACAAAACCATGTATATAATCCCAAACCCACTCTAGAATTTTCAAACTTCATTGTATTTTAGGAAAATTGGGTCAGGAAATGTAAAATACCTAAATAAATGCATTAAGTAGTAAAATATTTGGAAATAGTTTTATTTTTTAAAGACATAAATTAATTAAAATTACCTGAACATGTATTTTCCCTTTATAGAAAATATTACCGGTTTAGATAATACAGACTTTACTTTCCCAAATATATAAAGAAATGTTTTAGACATGTAACATATTTACATACGAAACTAATCTTGAAAGAAATTTATCTACAAGTGAAAGAATAAATATAAGATTTGCTGCCTCTTCCTCTGGAAGGAAAAGAACTTACCGGATTTTAATATAAATCATGACAACAAAGGTTAGGTTTTAATTACCTGCTAGAAGAGTAAACATGGAACTAAAGCACCCAAATACAACCAAAACCCAAAAATAGTCACGTTTCCCATGGAAAAAGACTAGGAATGACAACAAAGTCTATAGACAAAGGAAAGCATTGAATGGGGGAAAGTTAAATTTCCCAGGAGAAATTAAAGATGCCTATCTAATTAGATGTAAGATATAAGTGTTTATTAATCTATTAGTATAAGGCATTCTTTTGTGAAGAGAATTTTTCCACATCAATGGAAATTAGTGCTTCTCATAGAAGTAAGCAGAGAAACAAGAAAAAGATACAATTCCTTCATAAAGAACCCAACTCACATTCTACTCCCATAAATAAGTAATTGTGAAGGTGAGCTAACCCTTAGGAATTATAGAACACATAAGGAAGTGGAAAACTATGAGGAAGTGCATAAGAAATTAATTAGCATATTAGCTAAAACCTTAAAGTAGTATAAAACTCCAAAATAATGTGATTAAAAAATAAGAATGTGAAGTAAAACACTAATAAAATTAATGGCATTATTTAAAAAGGTCTATAAAAATATTCAAACATATTTCCATAAATTAAAAATCAGGTAAAATTAGGTAAAACAGTGAACTGAAAAATACTAACTTGGGAATAATTATGCAGAGCAATAAAAGACAGGAGATGTGACTACCAGGGTAAAACATAAAGAATAAATTTTAAAGTGCCCAACACATTTCCATTAGCAGTTTCAGAAGAGAAAATAGAGAAAATGGTGGTAGCCCAGAAACTTAAAGATAATAGCAAAGAACTTTCCAGAACAAAAGATTAGGCAGCAATTTAAGCAAGTAGAGAAAATCCTGGGCAGGAAAAAAAGTAAATTTGCACCAAGAAATATCACACTGAAACTTTTGAATATAAAAATCAAAGAAAATCTTAAAAACAACTTGGTGAAATACACTCTCTGACAGGATCATATTGTTCATTACATTTATTTCAGGTATCAAGTAATGTCCAAGTCAATGATTCTCAAATCCATAACTATAGACCTAATCTCTATGTATGTTGAACCCAAGAACAGACATCCATTGCAATCAGACCTCTATCTAAATATGCTCACTTATTACTCCCCCAGCTTCCCAGAAAGCTTAGCATCACTAAAATAGATTTGATGTCTCCATTCCTTGAACCTCTACAACTTTTTTGTCACCTGAAGCTTACTTCCTATTCCTTCCCTAATACCACCCTGTCTAAATTCATTGGCACCACAAAAATACACACAAAAATATTCAAAAAGATGAAATTTTCACTGTCGGAGCAAAAGGATGCCATTAACTTCTTATTCACAAAGAACATATACATTTCAATGGTTTACCTCTTGATCTCTTTCCAATTCTTCAACATATACCCATTTCCTTTCCTTTGCTCCAGACTGATTTCAGTAGTTTCTTCCTTACAGAGATTCTAGTAAGGCAGATGGAGATATCAGCAAGATACTCCTCATAACGTCTAGTTTGCATGCTGAGAATGAAATTGGGATAAGTGTAATTAATAAGATTAGCCATCTGTACAAGAAATGTCCCTCAGTAATGAGTGGCTAAAATGTTTTAGGAATATCCAGGCTCAGTGTCCTCTGCATCTTCTCACAATATCATTAGCCTATCTAGGCTTGTAGCTAAATCAACTGGGTCATAAAGACATGCGATGTGGAGACAGAGACATAGTTTAAATTTACGATAAACTACTTCTACTATAATTTGGTTCAATTTATCCAACTTCTCTATACCTCAGTTTTCTCATCTGCAAAATAAGATAAGTGGCACATCCATCACATTACTGTGAAAATTAGAGTAGTAAATTTACATATAACCCCCTCAGAGTAAGTTTCTTTATGAAGTGAGGGAGGCTGAATTATAGCTGCTGAAATAGAACTCCTTGTGGCAGTGATTGTTTGCCATTTTCATTTTAATATGTAGATAAGAGCAATTAACATGAAGCATAGAAAAGTGACATCAAAGAGCACTTAAGTAATGTACTATTAAGCTGTCCCTCCACCAAGGGGCATAAATGAAACATTTCTTCTGACAGGTACATTACTGGCTTGTACTTGTAAGCTAACATAGATCAATAGTCATTAAACTCTTCCAATTAATTCTTAGTATTAAGAGTTTATGCTCATCCATCAATCTGCTATTTTTAACTTATCTTCTCAAGTAACTTCCTTATATAAAGAGACTATAAGGATCAGAAACATTCCAGTCCTGGTGAAATGTATTTGTAAAACATTCACGTTCTGATTTTCAATATCTATTTCTTGGAAACTGAATTGTTAGAACTCTTCATAAGAGACTGGTCATCTGTGTGCATGCTGACACTGTAATGTCATAAGAGACATACTTTTGGCCTCTGATCCAACTTCTTGGTACATAGCTCCTAACACCTTGGGGACCCCTGAAGCATTAAGTAAAGTATCTTTTTGAGTGCTAATGAGATGACTGGAAGCTGGTGGCTCCTGGGTTATATCTAAAGATGCGAGGAAGAAGTGGCTGCCAATGGTCCTAGCTATGTGATTAAAAGTTGACAACTATCAACCCTAAATCTGAGTTCTGATGGAAAGGGACTAAAGTTAGAATTTATTCACCCAAGAACAATAATTTAAACTATCATACCTATGTCTTGTGGAGTCAATAAAAATCAAAACTGGAAAAGGAATTTCTAATTAGCTATAAGTATGGGGTTTCTTGAGGGGCATGGAAACCTGCATTCCCTCCCCCCCCCAAACACACACACACATTGCCCTATATACCTTTTCTATCTGGCTGTCCCTGAGTTGTATCTTTTTATAATAAACTGGCCATTAGGTAAGTAAACTGCTTTCCCAAGATCCATGAATTATTCTAGCAAATTATTAAACCCAGTAAGGGATTCATGAGACCTGCCAATTTTACAACCAGTTTGTTAAAAGCAGAGTGACAATTTGAACTTGCAATTACTGTTCAAAGTAGAGTTGGTGAGAAGTTTCCTGGGGCTGACTTCTTAATGTGCTTCTTAGGTGCTAGCCAGACTCTTCTACTAATTCCAGGTAGCCTCAGAGCTTAATTGACTTTTAGGTTAGTGTGTGAAAAAAAAAGTACTTTTTAAAAAATGTTTCAACATTTCTACTTCTAAAGAGCTGATAACCTAGCCATGGCTTCAACACTACTAAAGTGAAGGATTTGATTAACTCCACTTAAACCAATTTTGTGCCTTCATCAGTCAACTCCATTAAAATTGTTCCCCCAACTTGTGAAATTATCCCCTTCAATTTCTCCTATGATTCTTCCCTTTCTTTTGTGAGATTGTGCCCGCAATTCTTCTATTACTTCTTTCGATGCACATACACACGCACACATACACAGACACACACACCCCACATGCACACACACACACACTTTTAAATCTCTATTCAGAAATGCTTGCACTTGCTAGTATTCCCCTCAAATGACTACTTTTGCCACTTTCCCCTTGTAAGCTTTAAGGAATAATTTCAGATAAATAAGGCTGTTTAAACACACACTTTTCTATTTTCATAGACACCTTTAGCTCAAATATATAAAAATCATATAAGGATGTAAAAAAATTAAAAG
Source organism: Uropsilus gracilis (assembly GCA_004024945.1). NCBI lineage: Eukaryota > Metazoa > Chordata > Mammalia > Eulipotyphla > Talpidae > Uropsilus > Uropsilus gracilis. Next base: position 78,564 of record PVHY01003015.1, read on the forward strand.
TATCTAATGAACTCCAAATCAAAGAATACAGATACAATAAACAACAAAATATTTCAGGAAGGTAAGCAAAAGATGAAATGAAAGTGTCATGAAAATTGACCCACACAGGGAGCCGTGAGGCTTGGGGAACTGGAAGAAACAAAAGATCTGGGACCCAAGTCTAACACACCAGAAATGATAAGAAACTGAAAACTACATAAGTATCAAGCCCCAGGGATCAAAATTGGTGAGTAATTGAAATTATAAAAGGCAGTCCATTGCTCTCAAGAACTGTTGGCAGACATACATGAAAGCCTATATCTGAGAAAACAAATATAAAAAAGATTTTCAAAAAAATGTGTTTAGCATTTCAAAACAGAGATCAGCACTTGTGAGATGACATCAGACAACTGTGAAATAAAAACAGTCAGAAAATATAAAAATTATAGAAATAAAATATCATTTGATATGTAAACCCCAACAGATGGACTAAAATTTTGGACTGGATACAGATTAAGATAAATTTACTTTAATGGAAAGATAAAGAATGCCTTCCTTAGCATTACCAATATAAAAGAAGAAATTTTATAATGTAGAAAAATTAAATGACAAAGATAAGGAAACATCAATATTATTGTAATAGTACTTTTTGCAGTGAAGAGGAGAGGATATGGAGAAGTGGTTCTAAGACAGACAACAGCAGAGATGTTACAGAATAGAAAAAGAATCCAACATTTAAAAGTCTACTGTGAGTCAAGTTCAAATGAAGTTTTAAAATGCATATAAAAACATACTATGGTAAAAGTATACATCATCAACATCTGCAAGATGCTGAGTGAGAATGAATGAGTCAAACTTTCTAAACCAAATCGGATGATAGCTAACACACATGGAAAGGAAGATGGCAGATAACATAGCGATAACATGCTTCATTTAAAAAAAATAATAATTTATACAAGTACAGATTGCTGAAGAAGTAGGCAAGGATTTTTCCTTTCGCTTACATTAGGTCCCATCTATTCCATGTCTAATATCCTGCTCAAAGATTGTGCTCAGTGTTTTGTCCCATTCTCTTTGGTTTCATCCCTCTCTGTTTATTGATTGAGTCCCCATATAATATAGTATGACTTAGTTTTCTAATCATCAAAACACTTGTTTGGGCTCCTCTTCCTCCAGCAGTACCTATTTCATTTCTCACTGTTCAAGCTTTTGGTTGATGCTTCATCAGTCAGATGGCAGTATTTGACACAATGTGTATAGATCAAGCATTAGTATCTACAGGAAAGTCAGAACTCAATATATACAAGGTCTACTGGGACATCATCCTAGCCCACCTTTCCAACTACTTAAATAGTGAAGCTTTTCCTCCGCCTCCATCATATACATCAGTCAGCTCACCCAGAGAGATCAGTGACTTGTTAAAGGACCACAGTTTATAGCAGAACTAGAAACAAACCTCTACTCTCACTCTGATTTCCAGCCCAGTGCCTATCACTGTAATGTTAAATGCTTTCATAGCATATTGGATGAGGATCATGCCAGAAAGAGATGTTTTCTAACTAACTGTGTTCTAAAGGAGCGAAAATACAGAAATAAAAGATTGTTTCCTAGAATCATTGCCTCATCGAAATGAGTGTAGCAATCATTTGATGTATTTATGTGTGAGATTTTCTAGATCAGCAAAAAAATAAAAGGTTCACCTGGTGACACAAAGGATTATGATTGTAATTACTAGTAACTGAGGTGATTTACAACTTCAGAAAGAAGAATGGTAGGCTTAATCCCTGCCCCTCCCCCAGCACACCTTGGTAGGATTATTTTTTTTCTATTTTTTGAATTTTTAAAAATAATTTAATTAATCATTTTGTTGTTTACATCCATTTACAGGAAGATTAACTCAATAGAAACCCTGTAAAATGCACCCTTATGCTATGAGCCCATTAAGTTTTCAGGGTTGTTTCTTCCTCCACATAAACAGAGTCACGGTTCTCATATATGAATTGCCTGCATAGCTACCATCTTACTTAATATAAATACAATGGGCAGAGTCAGAGCTCCCATAAGTGAGTTGCTGATATAGCTACTATCTTACTTAATGTAAACAGAGTGGGCAAAACGCATACAAGATGTAAAATACTTGTAGCTTACCTGAAAATCACTTCAAAGATATTTCACTGGGTAATGTTTTGGCCTCACACCAGTGTCCTATAATGTGCTAGGTGTATGTCAGAAGGTTGATATTAATCTGTGAGGACTCCACTGACCCTATAGATGTTTTTCTTCCTATACAGAAATGAAAACCTCTAGACTTTACTGAAGCAAGTTTTAAAACAGTGTTTTTTCTACTAACATGGTACAACTCTAAAATATTTCCTCTCTGGTCCACAGAACACACATGAGCTGGCAGTCTAGCGCATCAGGCTAAGTCCATCTGTTAGGTCAAGCATACATCTAAATAGAAATCAAAGATCTTATTTTCTTTTGTGCATATTTTTTATTAATTTAAATATCACTAGAGAGGTTTCCCAAGCTGAGCCATGGTGTCTCCACTTGAGTATGCTGGAAAAAATGCCTCCCTGGGTATTTTATTACCACATTTTCCTTATTCCACCTCACCATCACCAAATTTCCCATGGTTTTCTCAAATAGCAGGCCATTTCTTTATTTCCATCAAGGCTGATAAAATGAGATAGCTAATTAGAATAAACCCAAACATGACTAAAAGACAAACTTGAGGCTGCACACTTATGATGCTCACATACCAGCGTAAGCCTACTTCCTTTCTGATTTCACACTAGGTGTTTACAATATCTTTTAAAGATTATGCTGCATTACATCATATCATATTCTATTACTTATGCATTTTTTACATTCATTGCAGTTTGCTAAATAAAGGCATTCCAAAGAGACAATGGGGACTGAAGGTGGAGGTAGAGACAAGACTAAGGAATGCACCCTTATGAAAGCATTTTCCCATAGTTAATTCTGCATTTTTACCTTGTTCAATTTTGTTTTTTTTTTCAATCAGTTTTTGTTTTGCCTTTATTGTTGTTATCCATATAAGAATGGATTAATTTTTTTAGAAGACATAAGACTTGTATTTCAGTGTAAAGCTGATTTAGGCTTCAAGGTTTTCAAGATTAAAATACTCCATGCATCATTAATATAATATATGCACATTGTTGCTCTCTGAAGAGTCCACAGTGATGGGACATTGGGACATGTTTTATGTTTTTATAGACACCCCCCCTCCCGCCCCAGCTCTACGCTGAGAAGAAAAATGGGAGGGAGGGAGGGACAAGAAGTTATTTCCAAAGCTACTTCAAAAATTTTACCTTCACAATTTTTTTGCGTTAAATAGAACATAATGCTAATATATATCACCAAAAACAAACTTTTTGCTATTCTAATACTTTCAGGGCAAATAAATGCTTTTTTGAAACTAATGTGTAAAATTAGCTCAGACCTAAATCATAAGCACATAAAGATTTCATATCATATACAAAGGACACGTCTGGAAGATTCTTGAACTTTTAATTTGCTAACAGGTGTTCATTTGCATAAGAAACTTGAATGCCTCTTGGGAAGGAATTGATGCACAGACTCAAGAAGGGACAACTGCAAGTAGAACATCTGAATGACATGTAAATATGCCCTAAGTTCCAGAGCCCATGAGTTTGACTGGGTCTCTAAGCAACATGACCATGACTACACTGAAGTGTCTGTGAGTCACTGGGAACACAAACAGCTCTGAGGTGAGAAGGAGGAGTGTGTGTCTCATGCAAAAAGAGTCTCTCCATTTAGCAGGACATGTGAACTTCAGACACCCAGCTTTGAAAGGTTAGAAGAACTTCCCGCTTTCCCACACCTGTGGCTTTGACATCCACAACTTTGGCATGGTGGTTTTGGCAATGGCAAGTGGCTCGTCAGCAGTTGTTTTCCAGAATCATCCCTACCATCATGGCACCAACACTCAAGCAAGCAACTTCTCTTGAATCTCCTGAGGCACCACTGAGAGAGCTTTAAAGAAGAAATAAAGATGTCTCAATAAAGACAAAGCCTAAGAAATACAGCCAAGATTTGAAAACAACCCAAATGTCCCAAAACAGACAAATGGATCAAAAAAGTTGTGGTGTATTTACACAATAGGATTTTATTCTATAATCAAAAAAGACAAATTTGATGCATTTGTGATAACATGGGTGGACCTAGTAAGAATCATGTTAGTGGAAATAAGCCAGAAGGAAAAAGAGAAATGATATCACCTATATGTGAGAAAATAAACAAAAGGGCAAGTAAAGCTTAAAACTACCAAACTGTCAAACAGATCTGAAACATAGAGCAAAGAAGGGTGGGTAAAATCTGGGGAGAGAAGGATGGACAAAGAGATTAATGTAATGGTTCACAGGTAACCAGGTGATGGGAGAACCTTGGGGTATACAACAATGTTTTATATATATCCAATCAATTTTTTAAGTTAAAAGAACAAAAAGAAAATATGGTGATAAATAAGATGTTTGGGGAAAAAGAGACTAATTTTTCTGAAAAAATGAAATTGGAGCAGAAATACATAAGAAATAAAAAAATACAAAACAAAAAAACAAACGGTCTCAGCATGTCAAAAACTACATAAGAAAATTTCCTTGTCCAGATTTAGTCAGGCTTTTAGCCTGGCATTAAATGCTAAGATAACCTTTCAAACTTAAATCAGATTGCAAAATTCAAATATCATTTCTTTAGTCAAATTTCATTTCTTTTAGTCTTGCTTAACATTATAATAGTAGTGACTCTAGCTTCAGAAGACTAGGAAAAACATAAGGACAATGATTTGCATTAAGCCAACATAGTCACCAAATGGGCTTATTTCTTAAGATTTTTATATCTAGTGTTTTATTCCAAAAGGTTCAGTTCAACAACTATGTAGTGTTAGATTAGAATGGGTTAGGATCCATAGTTCTAACCAATGTGAGTTCTAATAAGGACAGCTCAAAATCTTAACAAATCAGGGAACAGTGTTGGCAGGAATTGAGACTGAAGAGGCAGAGAAGAAAGTTAGAGAAATAAATGAACTTTGTCCAATGTTGCTGGAGGAAGGAGTAGATATTTAAGTATTTTAAGTTGGAGTAGGATGTGATCCAGTTAGCAATGTAGTTCACTAGGGTGATGGTGGGTTGGAACGAGGCCATGATGGAAGCAAGGGAAATGAGAGGGGCTAGAGCTGTGAAAAGCACAAAGGGGCCTGTGTGGTTTGATGCACGATGAGTAGAATCTGGTGGGTCATTTGGTGAAAGGAAAGGAATCTCTGTCTCCCTCTTCTGCATTGTTCACATTTTCAATACCATGGAGCATGCTCATGCAATAGTGTCCAACATGTACCTTCCTGCCCATGGAATCTCCCCTGCCCTTTATATTAGGAGTCACATGTGGAATGAAGAAGAAACTAAGATGGAAGTGATTGACAGTGGTCTGTGAGGCCAGCCCATAGAATGGAGATCCTGGGAAGCATGTCCAGGTCCAACTTTAATGAAGTTGTGATGCCCCTCATATACCTTAGCAAGGAAATGTTACAGTGATGTGATCAGGAAGTAGCAAAGCATGCGTGACACACAACAGGGAGGATACAGGGATGCCTGATAAAAGGAGAATTTACTTTTGGGGGCAAGTCATCACTAATAGGTCATATGTCTCTTGGGGCATTACAAAGAGGTTAGGGAGCTGGGTTACGGGTGAGAGACGTGCTGTTGTCCACCCTCTAGTGTGTCAGAGGGCTTAGAGAGATAGGAGGTGTTCCTCTTATTTGAAGCTTCATCTCTCAACCTGCTTCCACATTCCACACTTTACTTATCAGGTCAACTAATAAGTTTTCTCCCAACAGCAACAAGTGTTCATGAAAGTAAACCATCCAACTTGGTCTTCACATTTGCACTCCTTAAACTTTGTCTCATTTTTCTTTCACTAAGTCTGATGGAAAGGAAATACTTGAAGCAATTGTAGAGTTTTTAACAGGCACTTTTTTGATGATATCACCTTGGGCAAATCACTCACCTTCTTTAAATTTCTGTCTATAAAAGGAAGAGTGCTTCAGCTATACATAAAACTCCTTCCAGTTATGTCTGTTATTACCTCATCCAACTAATTCTGTTCTAGTCTATCAAACAGTTATTAGTATAAAAGAAAATTACTGATTAACACACATAGCAGTTCAGATAGGTTATACACCAAATGACTTCTTGAAAAGTCCCTGAAGTGCAATAAGCAAAGAAAAAAAATAGATTTCCCTAAATTAAAACAATATAAAGAAAATAAAACAATTCAGTGGGATTTGATTGAGGGAAAAGTGCTGATCTTGAATTAGATATCTAAGTTTGGTAAGAAAATCACCCAATGAGTTTAACTGACTGGGACTGAAAACTCAGAAGTCATAGTTACTGCATGCCACTCCTGAAGCAGTCAATTTCTATTCTCTACTTGCTAAATTGACTTCAAATCCCCATGGGCCATGTTGCAAATGGTCCTTTTAGTGAATACTTGCTGTTTGCTTCTTTTAATTGTTTTGCTTGTTTTTGTCTAGTAGCCTTCTCTTCTAGGAAGAGCATCCTCATTTTTTGGGGGAATAGCCTTTGTCCTCTTTAGGTTTATCACTGGGAGCTGCTTGGATTCTGAACTAACTCTACCAGTGATCATCTTTAAGATTTTTCCATGTGGAGCTAAAAGATAAACTACTTTCTCTGCCAATGCTAGATTTGGAAAGATAAAGTTTGAAAGTTAGCAGTGGAGGTTGGCATTCTGTTGGAGAAAATAAAAAAAGATGAGAGATGGAAATAAAGGCACCCTGGAAAGATTCAAATATCAATTCCAGAGACTGTCTGGGAAAACTTCTTTAACTTTTCTTTCAGTTCTTAAACCTAAATTTTCTACCCAACTCTGATTTATTTGAATTTTGGTATGTTGAACCCAAAGGACCTATGCATTAATTTTTGCCATAAGGAAGAAAAGTGGAAAAGGGCAGTTTAGATCACTTCTTTACCACTGTTGGAAACATAATTTAAGTGCCCAAATACTAGTACATATCAATGGTATAACCTTTAGGTACTTCCAATGACTACATAGTTATTGTAAGCAAGAGTACTTGCTGAGTTAAACATCAGAGGGGTCCTTTCAATAAACAATAATATTTTAAAAGTTTGGGTTTGTTGCTGTTGTTATTAACAAGCAACAAGGTTTGAATCATTTGTAAGAACTTATTCTCTTTTTAGATGCTTCTGGTGTTCAGTAAAGCATGCAAGAAAGAAAAATATATGTACACAATGTTGGAAATATACAGAGATGGCATTCTTACAAGATCTGTTAGGACAAGTGGGAGAGGAGCATGAATGTACATGTCAGTGAAGGCCATCTAGACCATATCAAAGGAATGTCATAGGGCTAAACTGAGATAGTTACTCTGTCCACCTTTCAACTTGACTCCAAGAACAAAGTAAATTAAATTTATTTTCTACCTACTTGGGGGAAAAGACAATAATGCTGGAAGGAAAGGATAAGGGAAGTATAAATGAAAATAATTACAAGTCACTTTTCATGAGAGTCACTTACTAAATTTGAACAGCTGGGCCTAGAAAGGCTGGGGACATATTCAACAAGCTAGTGTTAAATGCATTATGTTCTCGCTTCTGCTCTGTGGCAAAGCAGTTTGACAAAGATCATTTTACAAATTGTTTTATTATCAGATAAAATATGTAAATTGGGGCAAAGTGAGTTCCCAGGAAGTCAGGATAAAGAAAAGTCTCATAAGAGACATGGACAAAGAATTTTAAAGCAATTTTCTTATTTGTTTTATGGTCATTTTGACTGTGAATCCTACATTTCCCTTCCCAGTCAATAAGCAGCATCACCATTCCCTCAGTTTTCCAGATAAAATATTCAGAACCACTTATTTCTCTAGACAAGTTCAAGTGGAAGCTATCAAATTATGCTGGTTCTACACTACTCCCCAAATTTTTCTCTCCCATGTGACTTCAGTTATTGCAAAGACCTAATAACTACACTGCATCTACACTTCCTCTACCTCAACACTAATCTACCTATGGTAAGGGGAAAAATAAAACAGTGTTTAAAAAATGAGATCATATTATCTCATTCCCTGAACAAAACACTTCAATGATTTCAAAACTCAATCTGAAAAAAGTCAAAACATCTTACTATAGTCCACCAGAACCAATGGGATCTGAACTCTGACCCAGTGGTGTCATGATAGCTAACATTTACTGAGCACCTACATTATACCAGGCCCTTTTCAAACTGTTGCTTATATCTTATCTCATTTTTCATCTTTCTATAGTTCCATGAGTACCGTACTGTTATTTACACCTATTTTAAAGTGATGAAGACTAAGATACAGGTAGGTAAGATCAATTCTGCAAACCAAGCACATATTAAATGACAGGCCTGTTTTTTGAACCTAGGCATGATAGGCTAGCTTTCAGAAAAGGAAGGGAGAGTCTAAAGCCTGAGTTCTTAGGCTCTGTTCCATTTCATACCTCAACTCCTCCCATCCCCTGTGTCTCTCATAACGTTATGCTCCAGCCATCATTCTTTCTGTTCCTTGGACATACTGCACTAATCTCTACTCTCAAGTATATACACCTGCTGTTCCACTCTATGAAATAGTCTTCCCTCCAGATCCTCATATGGTTGACTCCTTCTTATTGCTCAAGACAGCTTATTATAGCCAGTGGTTATGCTGTCTATACAGGATAGACAAAAGCAAGTCTATCCTGCTTTACTGCCTGATTTTTAGTTTGTTTAACTTTCTCTGGTCATTCTTGTACTTAAAAAAAAATGTGAACCAAACCCAAGCTTCAGTGCCTAAATCTTAATATAAATCTTATTAAATACACAGTTTGTGCTCTTACCCACTGTAGCATACTGCTAGTTTAATTAACATACATCTTAGACTCTAAGTCAAGAAAATATAGTCATTAATAATCTGCTGGGAAAGAGAGCTTTTTGGCTGATATAAATAAAGAAAAGTAGGAACCTCTGGGAAGAAACTATTTTTGCCTAAGGTCTTTGCCTAGGATGTTATAGGGTAAATGAGCTATTCAGGCATTTCTGCACCACTAGTCTTTGATTACACCTGCAGTGTTGATCTTGTTAACACAGAAAGTGCTTGGGAGTGGGGGTGCAGGGCACATGTATGTGTAGATACCTGGGCCTACAAAGCATGGGAGCGCACATGTGTAAGTGTGCACACCTGAGCCTTGAAGCAGGGATAAAAGCAGTGTCAGCAGCAGAGGCACTATGATTAATACGACATCAAGCAGAGCTACTACAGAAGAGATAATGCAGAGAGAGAGAGGCTGGAAAGAATGTAAAGATTCAAGAGAACTTAAGGGGATCAGTTACCTGCCTGCCTCCACCCCACCCCACCCCCTTTACTCTGCCTTGCCTGCCTGCTTGTTGCACCTGTCTACCGGGTTCCCTGAAAGAGAATTGAAGTCTGTAAACTTCAGTGAGGGCACCAAGACTCCATTTATCTGCCTGAATCGGTAGTGAACCTGCCCTGTATATGGGTCTGCTTTCCCTACAGGAGAAGGATGGAATGTCTAGAGTGCTACCGTTTACTTGCAACAAGAGATAGGCTATCTGCTTGCTGAGACAGGCGTGTGAGAAGTGATGTTTTCTTCAGTCATTAGCCTCTGAGAAACAAATTTTAAAGTCCTCTCTCTTCTGACCCCTTTCGCATCAGGCATGTGAGATAACCAATTCTGTTATTAAAGCTGTTTTGTGTTCAGTTCACCTCAAAGCACCCTGGCTGATCCACAGTTAAAAGTGTGGTCACCTCAGAGAGTTTGTCCCTAGCATAAGTTTTCACTGCCCCTTCTGCCCCCAGTCAGAATCCCATGGTTTTTTTTTTTTTTCCTTCACAGTATCTATCATGTGAAATATCTTGTTTATTTATTATAATAAATAAATATCCCAAATATAAACAAAATGTTCCATTGTTTCCACTGCTAATTCACCTATATCCACAGTGCCATCACATTCGCCCTTTTAAAATTTATGTGATCTTGGAAATTGTTCTTACTACCTCTGTGCCTCAATTAGACTATACAGATTAACTCAGTAAATTCATGGAAAGGGCTTTAAAATTTCTGATGCAATTAATGATCAATCACTTATTATTAGTCTTAGAGACACTCAATATATATTAGTTGAAGAAATAAAACTATTTAAAAATCTCTCTAATATGTAGTGAAATCACCCTTTAAACTACAAGATGCTTAAAGACCTGTTTTAAAAGAAACTTATTTCTAGGAGGGGAATGGAGTAATGCAAGAGATAAATAACACCTGCATAAAAATCTTTATTTCATAAAGACAGAAGCACACCTGAGAGCACTGTACAAGTAATGATAATGGTGTGTAATAATCTATTACAGGGTACCCATCACAGTGCAAGAATTAGGAGTGAGCAAGAAAAACAGACAAGATTCCTTATCAGCAGCACAAAATTTTGACTATCTAAGAATAGATTGAACCATTTTATTCGAGGAAAATTCAGCCATGCAATGCAGAGTATCATTAATGATTATTTAATCTTTCAAGAAGTAAGGAAACAGGAGAAATGACCACTGTGATGCTAGCTAGTTCTGATAAAATGAATGGCTTGTTAACGTGAAAGTAAACATTGAGAGAAAGTGACCATGTTATCACAAATTCTATTTTTTCCATAAAAAGAAGATTGAACATAATAAATTGTACACTCTAAATGATGTGAATATCTTCAAAATGTTTAGAGAAAAGATATGCATTATTCATGGCATGAGACTCCTAAAGAGATTATGACTCAAAAGTGTTATGATGTTCTCAAAAATGCAATTTTGAGTGCAATTTCAAATGATAAAATGAGGAGGAAAGTGGAAGAAAATGTTAAAAATGTAACTGCAGATATTTTAAAAAGAAAAAAAATTGAAGTTATTCATGTCTATCATATTAATCATCTTAGTAATGCAGGCCAAACCCATAACAAATACTTGAATTAATGTCAAATGGAAAAAAAATCCAGCGTGGGATATAAGAGCAGCAGAACCTATAAGATTCATGTCAGGGAGATGAATGTCCCAAATCAGTTGAAATTTGAGAGAAAAATACAAAAGTATCTAATGATTCTATTTGAAAGATGAGAGGGTATGACTTGTAACTAATGATATAATGAATGCATGGAGGTAACATTTTTCAGCTTCCAAAACTCAGACTAAACACTATTAGGAAGAAATTGAAGCCCAGTGTAGGTAAAATCTTTAGTTATCATCAGTGATATTTTCTAAATGAACATTCATGTCCTCAAAATGATGAATTACGAAGCACATTGTAACAATTTATATTTGAGATTTCTGGGTAATAAGAGCATTAATAGAAGAACTAGATAAAAGAGGAAAAAACAGTGAATTCAAGCATCTATAGAGAGGAGAACTTGCGATACACTTCTGGCAACATTCTGAATGACATCGGAAAGTAAATGTATCCATATTTCCTTCTTGAATTTATTAATCATATAGATCTCATTTTTTTATCTAATAGAGCATCTGGGTTTACATAAGAGGATTGACATTGTTCATGATTTCATCAGTCTTTAAGTCAATCTGGAATAATAAGGTTTGGAAGCTAATCTGGTGGAATAATGACTGGCTACATTGAAGGCTAGTTAATGGCGTTACCTGGATGAAATAGAGTCAGATGACAAGTGCTTTGTCTATAGTTTTCTATAATTGAACATTCTTTATTGATTGTTAAAAGTTAAGGTTTCTAGTTTTCTGATGATAAATGACTGATAATATTACAAAAACACACCTCAACAAAATCAGGATCCAAAAGCATTTTGGCAGCTTCTGATAAATGGATTGAATTTAACAAAACTGTGTTCAGTAAGGGAAAGTGAATGATACTGAACTCAAATTCAAACTATTAATGACACCAAACCGGGATACAACAAGGAGCCTGATTCCACATTTTCATATTTTAACTGCTGATGTAATTTAACCCCATGTCTTCTTTCCTTTTGCTTCACATGTTGGCAAGCCATTAAGAAAATCTGTTTTAATTTATTTGCTACTAATAAGAAATTCAAACCATGCAAGCTGCTGTTTATGTGCCAGAATCTTCTTAAGCCTCAGCCTCTACCGAAATAAAAACCAGCGGCTACTCTCCTCAATCTTTAAGACACATCCAATTTTCTTTCATGGCCTACCTCCTAAGAGAGCTCAACTATGTAAATAATAAACCTACTTCCCTCTTCTTAGTGTGCGTAGCATCTAAATCTCAACATTCAAACCAAATATTGGTGGGGGCCCATATTTTGGGGGGTGGAGAAGAAGGATGCAACTGAGAATGTAACTATATGCATGAGAAAGACCCAGAGGATGCAGATGGGAAAGTTGAAAGTGGAATGTCCAGAGTAGGTAAGAGTTGCCATAAAGATGAAGCAATGAACAAGCAAACAAATGGATAAGAAAAATATAAAACTGCCAAAAACATAGAACTGAAACATAGAGCAAGAGAGGGGGAGGAAGGAGAAAGTGGTAGAGGGCACAGAATACTGAGATCGTTCATGGGTAATAAGGTAAGGGAGAACCTCCGGGTAGACAATGATGTTATAAATAAATATATAGAGAGAGACAGATATGTGTAATCAATAAAAATTTTTAAAAGGATGAATGCAATCATGGGAACTTTAGACTACGGGGTATAAGGAAGGCTCACTCTTGTGTTTAGGTCATCACTCAAGAGTCTTCAAGGTTGTCTTTTGAGTGCTTTTCTAACATCACTATCTCCTTTGATGATATCATCAATTTTCCTCAGTTTAAGTTCTCTCTATATAACTCCCAGATATTTATCTCCAACCCACACCTCCACTTGGATGGCTATGGATCTTTCAAAACTGACAGTCCTAAAGCAGAACTCCTGATTATCACCCACTTACCACCTCTTCAGTGAGCCATTCTCAACTCAGTATATGTCAATGCACACAAAAATCTTAGTTGCCCTTGACAAAAGTTTTTATTCACAACCATTTTTGACCCATTAAAAATCTTGTCAGCTATAGCTTCAAACAATATTCAGAATTCAAATGTTTCTCACCAATTGCACTGCTACCCCTCATTCACTCACTATAATACCTTGTCTAAATAATTTCAGTGGTCTTGTAACTGGTTTTCCTGTTTCTTCACTTTCTGTCTGATCATCACCGGTAACCGAGTGTTTGTCTTCTAAAAATATCAGTTCATTCTTCTGCTCCAAATGTTCCATTAGTTCCCTGTTGCTCTCAGGGAAAGTCAAAATCCTTAATAACCTGACCCCATGCGACTTCATCTTCTACTTCTCCAACTAATTCCTTACCAGCAACATTCCCCTCCTTGCTGTTTAAAATATGCCAGTGTTTCCCCTGCTTCATATTTACTTTTACCTTTTACCTGGATTTTTTATCTCTGGATTTCTTTTTTTCCAAATGCCTACATGACTCATTTCTTCACTCCCTTAAGTCTCTAGTTAAATTTTATTATGATGGCTAATTTTATGTGAACTTGACTGGGCCATTGAGTAGTCAGATATTAGTTTAAGCATTTTTCTGAGTCAGTTCAGGAGGTTATTCATGAGATTAACATTTGAATGGGTAGACTCAGTAAATCACATAGCTTCCCCCATTGGAAATCTGAATAGATCAAAAGCAGAATAAGAAGGGAGAATTCATCTGTCTTCTGGCTGTTTTTGAGGTAGAACATCAGTCTTTTCCCACCCTGTGTTCAGGCTCAGACTTGAAATCAGATTGGAGTTTATACCATCAGCTGCCCTGATTCTCAGCTTTTAGAAAAGAACAGGTTCTGCTGTGCCTCCCGCACCATCAGACTTCCCGGCCGCTACAGACTCATTAATCAATCCTTTATGCAGGTAGATAGATGAGAGAAAGAGAGATACAAACAACTGGTTGAATTTGTCTGGAGAACTACAACTGCTGCACTTAACCTTCTCAATGAACTTCTATTTGTTACCAATGACTAGAAAGCCACCCACCTGGTCAGTTTTTTTTCTCTCCAAAACACAACAACTTGTGCATTTTGTATTATGTATTTTACATATTTTGTCTTAATTCCCAGGGGACAAATATTTTAATCCAATGTGTTTCACTGGTTTAGCCTCAGTTTTAGTAGTGTCTTGACTTAGTGGATATTCAGTAAATATTTTCTTGAATGAGTGAACTTTGAAGCATTGTGTCTAAATTGTGAGAATGAGCAAGGATATAAGCACATTGGATTTTTGTTTCTTTGTTTGTTTTAGTCAATACTGTACTTCAAATTATTTCCCACAAAAGCGAGAAAAAGAAAATGAGTACATTTCACCTAGGGAAAAGTAGACAAGAGGAGTGGGAAAAGGAAGAGGGATATTGACACAACAAACAGAAAGTGCAAGTATTTCATGGCTCTGTTACGAAAAGAAAGAATTATTCTATTCTGTTTCTGTTTTTATATGATTTATTGAAAAAAGAAATTAAAATAAAATATAATAGATTTCAACACAATTCAGTAAATTTTACATAGTCTAAGCTTTTCACTGATGTCCTACGCTGCCACTGAGGGAGAAAGTTTCTTCGGAAGGTTTAGAATGAATGAAAAAGTTGTGGGGATGATAGTCAACCTTGGCAATCCTAATCTTATGCCAGTCTTTAACACTTCTGTGAATAAAGCTTACAGCTGCCTTGTACTGAATATATTATTACTTGTGCTGAAATGGTCATGAAGGATATATTTGTAAATACAGTACAATAATATAAATTAATATAAATTAATATTTTGCAATCAAAATTATTGATAATTGAATTCCACATTAATTGAAAAACTTTTGAGATCTGCAAGTAGTTTATTATATTGTGCTCTCAAATTCTCTCTTTTGTTTTGATACTAATTTTCTGTCCCTTTTTTTCTCTGCAACACATGCACATATAAATACAAACACACAAGTTCAAGCTCTAATCATTAGAGAGACTACCTCTGATATTTCTAAAATCTCTCAATTTTCTTTCAAATTTAAGTTAGAAACAGAGGTAAAAGTTGCTGCTGGAATGTCTTCCCTTGATAAGCAAAGAATTGCAACTTTGGAAAAATACTTATTTAGTGCTCTAATTTCCTTTCAGATGATGAGATTCCATACTAAAATACTCTGTCTATAGAAAATGGGTCCTGTGTGTCTGAAGTCAATTCTCTCTCAAGGGCAGACACCATGAGTTTCCTGCCATCTTCCCATGGAATCAAGTGCTATGCCTTTACTAAGGTCAGTGGTACACAGTAAATGCTGACTGTCAAATGCATACTTTCCTAAAAACCTGGCAGAAAATATGTTAAAAGAATTTGTCTTTATCCTAGTCTCCTCATTTTTAAAACTTCCAAAGATAAAAGATAAATTAAACTAACATATTAATAATGAGACTCTGGATGAATCTCAAAGGATTAAATTATTCTACTTCATCAAGAAAGCTTTAATTAAATTTGACTTTTCTTCCTAATTTTGATTATAGTTTACTACATAACACATTCATTATCTTTTTATTAGATTAATTCCTATTCCATATCCTATTGAAAATGTACTGCCTTAAGAAGAAGGTATGGTGAGCACATGTGTTAGGTAAAGGTAGGTTCTCATGTTTCCACTTAACCCCAAAATCTTTTCATGGTTTTGATGGTTCATTTCAAAAATTCTACAAACTGTCATGTTCCACACACTATCGATTGAATGAGTAAGTCAGTACATTTTTACTTCCTCCCAAACCAAAATGTAATTATCAGAAATCCTCTTATCTATAGATGACTTCAGAAGTTTTTGGAACACAAAGGGAAATTATTTCACAACATATTCACATACACACATACACACCCCCCTCAAAAATGAATAGAAACCATCCCTCTTCTTCAAATGTCCTTTTCTGCTAAGTCAGTCTTAGCTCCCCAAAAGTTCTATAACTCTCCCCTCTTTGTTTTCCCTCACCCACAAATACTTCCTTATGTCCTAAATATAGTGATTTGACAATGTTAACATTTGAAATCCATCAAAAATTTTATAGTAGCATGTTTAGTTATCATATCCTTGTGTCCCCTAATGTATCTTTGTCCATCAAACATTCAGGGTAAACCCTTCCTACTATGTGTTCTCTAACCCACAAATCTACCACAATCCTCCATTTGTCCCTTGATTATACTACTTGACCAAACACCCAAAAAAATCTACTGTCTCCACTCCATCTCTGATTAAAAAATTTATGGCAATTCCTAACTCCATACAAAGAGACTCAAACGTTCTTCATACCTAGACCAGCCCTGGACCTTTCCAAGTTGATTGTGTAACACCCTTCAACAACTCACAGAAAGCCTCCCCACAGCCTGTTCCATTCTGCCTTTGCTCATGATGTATTCACAGTAGCAGCAGTCCCTTGTGCTTACTCACATCATGGATGATTATGTCCTTTCCAAATCTCATCCATATCTTGCTAATTCTAAGACCAAATATCTCTTTTTCCTTCCCCACATTATGCTTGTTTCTTTGTTTCCCAGATTTTACTTCAACTAATAAGCATGAGGAAAATGGTCCTTTGGACTGTGTACTTTTGCAGATCAAGGCCATGTCTGAACTTGCAGGGTATTTTTAATTTACTGAACAGCATGACAGTACATCACAATAAAGAACTTAGATTGGAAATAGTCACCATTTACCCACTGTGAGATCTCTGGAAAAATCAGGGCAAATTTCTTAATGGCCTTTCTTTGTAAATATGAGTGGCAGGGGTCACCATCAAGGTTGAGCCAAATCATTTATAGAGCAATTGGTATAGTCTCTTTGCAATTTTAACCTGGTCATTTCTGAGGATCATATAGAAATAACATTTTAAGTCATCTACACTAACACCTTCATTTCACAGTTATGAGTATTATGTTCCAGAGAGTTTAATTAAATGGAAAGACTAGAGCTTTCTCCAGGAGAAGCAGTTGATAGCTTTCCCCAGGTACTTACTGGTTTGGGTCTGATTGAGGACTGGAACCAACATCTGACTCTTGGCTCATTTTTCTTTATGAGCCATTCCCATGCCACTAGAATTCATTTGGAAATTACGAAACCTCCAATCAATTGACAAAACCTTAAATCAGTAGTTAAACTTGGAATATTATGAGAGATGCTAAAAGGTTTTTTAAAGATAGCTTTAGAACATCCTGATAACAAATTAACTTAAAAATCAATAAAGAAATAACAATGCTATATATGATTCTAAGCATTAGAGGACAATACTGAATTGTTTTTCTTCCTTAGAAGAAAAAAAATGAATGTTAATGCTTATCCCCCAATACCTCCTACTACCCCTTCCCCATTAAAAGATTCAAAAATTGTGCATACATGTGTATATGCATATACTTGTTGAATGGGGAATATACAAAATATCTGTAGAAATTGCTCAGTATTTTCTAAAACAGTCCCACTGGGAGATTGACTCACTTCTTAGGATTCCCAAAGTAATAGAAACAAAAACAAAATCTGTGTCTTCAATTCTTGGGCCAACAAGGAAATTTTAGTAGCTAACTAACATTGACTAAATACTTCCCATGTGCCATGTAAGGACATTTTAGTAGCTAACTAGCATTTACCAAATACTTTCATGTAACATGTACTCTTCTATGGATTTTGATGGCCAGTATTATCTACCTTGTTAATATTTACAAAATGATGACCATTTTCTAGCTTTGGATCTAGAAGACGTTTTAAAAAAATATTTAGCAAGTGAATTTACCCAAGGTCACATAGCAAGTGACAAAATCAGGAGATGTGACTGATGCTAAAAAGCATACTCCTTGCTCATTAAATTACACTGCCTTCAACTCTACAATATTTTCTCCCTGAGGATCTTCTTTTTTGGATACTGAATGCTTGTGACTTTCCTCAAAAATCTTATGTTAAAGCCTTAAACATTTTTGTATCTATTTGGAGATGGGGTCTCTAAAGAAGTAATTAAGGTTAAATGAACTTAGAAGGATGGAGCCCTGGTAAAATAGAATTAGTGTCCTTAAAAAGAGACTGCACTGGGGAGAGATGATGTGAAAAGTTAGCAAAGAAAAAGCCATCTGAAAGCCTGAAAGAGAATCTGCACCAGATATCATGCTACCTAAAACCTAGACTTTACATTTCTAGCTTCCAGAATTGTAAGAAAGTAAAATTCTGTTGCTTAAGCCATCCAGTCAATGGCATTTTGTTATAGCAACCTGAATGGAAAAATATCCTTCTGATACCTGGGGTTCCCCAGTTCTAAACTCTGATTCACTCTTGTGACCTGAATTATTCTCATGCACAACAGAGTAAAAAAATGCATGTCCTACAAAAATAATTTTTAAAAAAGGCCATCACTGATTTTAATAATAATCATATGCAGAACCCTAGGTCATTCAAAGAATAAAAGACCAAAGTATTTTGTGTGTCTAGCTCTACCATTCTCACCACCTCCAGCTGAAACTTTAAATGGAGAAGAAAAGTGTGTAGGTCAGAACAATATATTCAGTGTCATTTTATATTCAAAATGGTTATTAAAAATATATTGATGGAAGAATGATTCATAATTTGGATGAGTAAGTAAATATCAAAGCAGTTTCTTTTTACCTGAAACATTCTTCTTTGAGGTATTTCTACTTCTTTTACTTGGTAGATAGCAGGAGCTACAAAGACATATTTATAATCACACATCATAGTGTGTATTTGAGCCAGAGCCCAGGGTTCTAGTAGAACGCTACAGGTTCCCTACTGCAAATTTAGGACCTTGGACAGCTCCAGAAACTTCCTAGGGCTGGGAAACCATTTCCCTGGCCAGAGTAAGGAAGCAAAATCAGGTGAGATACCTCTGAGAGTCTGTCAGAATGGCCTCCAGTTCAACAGTAATGCTTGAAGAGCATACACAATAATTTATTGCTCCTGTGGTCTGCTAGAGTGTAAGCCTTTGCACGGCCTATTCCCTGAGTATCAGACTCAAATATATTCACCACAAAGACCTCAATGTCTACTTTGCAGCAGAAATCCAATAAATCATCCTTTCCTGCATCAATAATATTATCTACAATAATATTGTCTACATCACAAGGGATCTGTGCTTGCTTAGAAAACACTTCTTAACATTGAAGAACATGACAGTCTGAAATTAGGATCTCACTGAAATGTCTCATCAGGCAGACCTAGTTTTGCTATAAAGAAGCTACCTCCCACATATATCTGAAACTTATTTATTCCTCCCCCAAATTGCTGGCTGGCCATAATATAGTCATCACTGTAATAATGGATCTCACATATATATGTCCGCCTTAAGCAATATTCATCAGATGGTCACAAGACTGTAGAGCGTTAGAGGTGAGACGTGATAGACAATCATCCAGCTCTGCTCATTTGTTTTAGTGAGAAAAATGCAGTTCAGAGTTCAAGTAACTTGCAGAGGTCACAGAGATAAATGCATGCAATTCATGACTCCAGAGATTCCCTCTCTCTGCTGCTTCCTCCTTCTTCTCTACCCCTAGCTCTTGTTTCTCTGTAGCCTCAGTTGCAGACTACCAGGACAGTGACATAACCTAGCCAGCTATCTTCCTGCAAGAACATTCTCACCGGAAAACTGATGCTCAATGTCTTGGCAGAGAATGCACTCAAGCAGAAGCAAAGAAGTGGCCACCATCTGGACAGCATGATGCTTGGTGCCAAATGGACCCCAGCCATGGGGGAGGAAGAGAAAGGGTGTCACCCGACTGCACACATTTATTTTCACTTTAAAAGGATTTGTTAGTAACCATGCTATTCTGGGTGGAAGCTGTTGTAGGTGGTTCTGATGGCTGACAAATGTGTAGGCAAGGATGAAACAAGGTGAGTGGTAGCCAGGCAATTTGCAAATGATCTGGGAGCCAGAAATAGTCAGTGGTATCTGATTACTACGTACAGATGAAAGGATACATTTTTGAAGGAGAAAACTGTGTGTGCTTTCTTCCACTTACTCTCCTCTCCCTTTTTAGAAGAGTAGTAAGCACAAGGATTTCCCTGACAGCATCTAGAAAAAATATCTTATATTTAACATTACCCATTGACATTTCTCTCTTCTTGCTAAATTTGAATCATGTAACATTTTCCAATATTGTTGTTCTGTGTCCCACCTACGAAACCCACAGCAGTTTTCAATAATCAATTAACTGTATCAGAGTTGCTGCAAAGGTATTCTCTTAGTGATGCTGGTTTTGGATGTAGGCTGGTTTTGGCAAAGTTTTCAAGGGCTATGTATCTTAGGAATCACTGTCCATGTTTGTTATGGAGATGACTCCTGTGAACTACATCACATGGGGGATGTGGGCATTTTAAAGTGTCTATCACACTTTAAGAACTCGTGAATGCACTATAATAAATCCACAATACATCATCTCCATTGTTTGGCATTTAGAATTTGCCAAGCACATTCACGTACATGGTGCCATTTTAATTTTGACAAAAATAACTGATGTTGGTAGTTATTCCTATTTTCAGAAATACTAAAAGGTTAGCAAGTAGACCTTAGCTCCCAGAAAGCACTGTGGTGTGTGGAACAAGTATTCACTTTGGAATTAGATGCATCTAGATTTGGTTTGCAAAATCCTCCTAAGACCCTTGGCAAACCAGTGGAATTTTCCAGCCTCATCCTTTTGTACATAGGAGAGGGGCACTATTCATGCCTACTTCCCTTCTCAGACAACTCCATAACTTACTTCACATTTTTCTTTCCCATTAGTGCCTTCCCTCCTTCCCTTCTTATTTTGTCCCCCTTTCGACCAGTGAAATGCATTGAGATGCCCATACAATATTTGTAGAATAAAACCTTTGACTGTGGAACACAACCATGAGAAGAATAAATAGAAAGGGGAAACATTATGTTCCAAAATCCAGCTAGTCAGTAAAAGCAATGTTATCATTAATGAGAGAAAACCAGGATTATACATCAGTCTTTAATATGTTGATATTTTTACCACTCAAACTAAATATACTCACAATCCTTTTTTTATTTCTTAAAAGGGCTTTCATGCTACATCATAAGTAAAGAGAAGTTGGTATTTCTTCTTTCTGTTTTGCATTTCTTTAAAAAAAAATAGGCTGCTAATAACCAAAATGCTAAAGGCTAATGAGCTGTTTCTTTGAAAAAGATTTTTTATTTTATTTGTCTCTGCAGAAAAATAACATCTAATGACCAAACAAAAAAAATACATATAGTGTAGATGATCCACTCAAAGTCTGTCCAAGCTGGAGTGATGGCCTTGAGACAAAATCCTCCGTACCTGGAAGAACCGCTTGGTTCATCAGAAATCAACCTCTGTGAAATACAATTTGATACCTCTAATAGTTAATTTTTCAGTCAAGGAGAAGCCTTGTTATCCCTGATAATAGATATCCATTTGTTATTGTGTTTCCCTCTAAATACAACCAAGGTTGAATAGTCACATAACTTCATTACTCTTCAGCAGAGGGTAAACGTACTTTCCAAATTGTAAGCAGAGACACTTCTTCGTCATTTTGGAAGGAATGTTTCTGTCACTCTTATCTTTCCAAACTGAGGATAGTCCACTAATGTAACTCCCCTAGTCTCTTTTCCCTATCACTTCTTCATTCAAGGTTGTAGAAATATTTCACTCATTAGTTTTGAAGGAGAAATTTGGAAAGCATAGTCCAACCCTACTCCTGCAATTCCTCTCCATGAAATGTTAGTCTTATCCAGGACTCTGCACTCTGGCAATTCTAGATGCTAGGGCAGAGGAAATTGTCCATAAGTCCAAAAATAACTTAATATGTTGCAGTTTGATAAAATAATCAAAAACTGGAATTTAGCAGTGTGATTTGCCACTTCACAACCAAAATTACAATGAAGCTATGATAGCATCTGTGCAATAAATATGGTTATCAGTCATCATTTAGAGTTTTTAAATGTGTGTATTAGAATTAACTTTCAAACAAATATCAACAAATGTAAGAACTTGAGCTACATTTATAGACCATTTCAACTTCCACATACCTAATAATAACCCAAATATCCCAGACACATGGCAATTATAAAACATTTAAGTCCAGTGTATTAAGCAATGAAGGAATAGATCAGAAATATTCTCATGTTAGGTACTACCTATTTTTCATGGTGGCAGGTGGCTATTTCCTTCCCAGTCCTGGAAAGTCATCCAAAATTCAGGTCATCTGGCAGATCTGCCTCATCTCCAGAGACCCGAGGGTTCTGCCCAGGTTTTTCTTCTACATAGCCAATAAGCTTTGTGCTTATTTAATTTTTCCTCACAATCTCACTTTCCCTACATGTCAGTATTTTTAAGTAAATGTATGGCACTTCATTTACCTTACCCAGGCTCTTTTTAGTGTTCTAACTCAGTGTTCCATTCAACTTGACAATCTTTTCCTCCATTTATCACAGAAATGTGAAACTTCATTACTGACCAAAAGAAAAAAAAAGGAAAACATTGTATCTTCCATACTTTTGGAATGTGCAGTTAGGAGTTATATCTCTACTTGATGAAGGAGGGAAGACTATAATAAGAGTTGACTAGCATAAGAGTTGACTGAACACATTGTGAAGACAAACTTTCAGGAAATGCGACTGATTTGGGTCTTCTCTGGAAATTTTGAAAGCAAGAGTTATATCCTAAAATAAGTTTAACTTTATGATATATATGTATACATTTTAAATTACATTGATAAATTCAATAGAATTATTAGGTTTACAATGAAGAAACAATTGAAGAAATCAGGTGTTTAAGTTTCATTAAGAAACTTTGTACAATATCACCTAAATGTATTTATAATTTATTTTAAGTTATTATATCCCTTGTGCTATATAGGTTACTATATAGCCATCATAAAATATTTGCATAGACATGTTATACTATCTATAAATATTATTTCAGAATAGAAAAGCTGTTATTAAAAAGTATTTCCATTAAATAGGATATTAGGATTGATTAACTTGTGTATGTATATGTATATATGTATATGTGTGTGTATCTGTGTGTATTTAGGATATAATATATAGAAATAAGATAACCTTTCCCAAGTTAATTCCTTCTTTCATTCTCTTCAGTTGAATCTCTGTTCAAATGTTGCCTTGTCAGAAAACCAATAAATGCTGATTCTTGAAAAATAGTTTTTCCCACCGATCCATATAAAGTTCAGTATCCTCAAACTATATCCCCTTATTCTACCTATACAAATCCCTTAAAATTTATATGTAGAAGCCCTAACCCCCAACTGTGACTATCTTAGGAAGCAGATCACTGAAGAAGTAAATGCATTTAAATGACATCACAAAGGTGGTCCCTTTATTAGTGTCCTCTGTAGGAC
The DNA here is from genome assembly GCA_004024945.1 of Uropsilus gracilis. Taxonomy (NCBI): domain Eukaryota; kingdom Metazoa; phylum Chordata; class Mammalia; order Eulipotyphla; family Talpidae; genus Uropsilus; species Uropsilus gracilis. Next base: position 101,954 of record PVHY01003015.1, read on the forward strand.
ATTAAAGCTGATCGACAGATTAGTGCATCAAGAAGATGTGTACTATTAGTGCATCAATAGTATTCCACACTTGGTAGTACTATTCAGTCCCAAGGGAAGAAATGAATGAATGAATGAAATGCAGTCATTCCCAGGAAAATAGAGATATTTGTGTGTAGTAAAGTCAGCAAAAATGACAAAAGTATTACTGGACATTTACATAAAGGACAATTCAACAAAATCAAAGACTACAAGAACTGCTAAACACTAACAAATGTGGTTGGTTTCTGAGATTAAGATCAAAGAGGAAGGAAAAAAGAACAGGAGGCTATATGGGAGGGTGACAGGGAAAACTGAATGATTCTGTTGGAGTCTTTGGTTAATAAGAACTTCAGAATAAAAGAGGTGAAAAGATGTAAGAGAAATAATGTGAAATACAGTCCTAACAGTTTTTAGTTGACATAAAATTTTCAATAAGTAACGATAATTTATTTTTCTTAAAATAAAATCTAATTTTGTGTTCTGGTTATTTAAGAAACAAACATGTAAATGGTGTGTCTTTCTTAAATTCTTCCTCTTCTGATTGATTGTTTGCAGGTAGGAAAGTTACCTATTTTTGTGTTGAACTGCAACTTTACTAAACTTGTTTATTGTTTCACTTAGTTTTTCTGTGAATTGTTTAGGCATGGAATAATATGACAGATGGGAAAGATGGATCATCGGTGCTCTGGTGGTAGAAGAATTACAGGATCTATGCCTAATGGGAGAAATCAAATACTGTACAAAAATTAATAATGATGTAAGAAGATACATTTTTTTAAAAAAAGAAACATAGAAACAAAAATTTATTTATCATTTCTATCTATTGCTGCTCTGATTGTGCCTTTGGTCAGTAGCAGCCTCTTCCTGGTACCTACTGAATAATTTTTAAATAGCTTCAGTAATATAAGTTAAAAAAAAACTATAAGATAAAATTTTTAGAAAGAATCATGTCTCTATAAGCAAAAACACCAGAGAGCTTGCTTTCTCTCTGCACACACAACAAAGAAAGACCACATTAGCAGCAGCAAGGTGGGGTCATCCACAAGTCAAGAAGAGATTCCGATTGAAACTTGCCTTATTTGCACCTTGATCTTGGACTGCCCAGCTTCAGCCTTCAAAACTGTGAGAAATTTATATAGTGGAAGCCACCCAGTCTGTGGCATTTTGTTCTGGCATTCTAAGCAGACATATGATGTTCTACCTTTGTAGCAGCAATGAAGAAAATCTGTTTTAAAATATACTGAGAAAACATGTCTCCATTGCCTTTATCAAGACAGAATATTGCATTCCTCCCTTAGTGTCCCTTCCAACTAGTAAGAAGGGAACATGAGAAATGGTCTTGTTCATCAGTGAATCCACAACACAGTGTAGATATTTTTTGTACAAATGAAAGTATAAGTCATATTAAATCTGAGTTCTGTTATTAACTAATTCCCTTTTGTTAGTCTGAAATGCCAAGATTTTTTCGGAAGCAAACAAACATCAGAGAAAAATGTATCTTATGTTTCATGGTTTATAATCATGAGACACAAGAATATAAAATGTACTTCTCAGGTGTCCTAGACAGTGTGTTATGGTCACCTGTGATATTAAAGTGAGGGAGAAACAAAGAGGAAGAGAGCAAGAGGAAAGCAAGAAGAACATGTAATGAAGAAAATCGGAAGTCATTCCAATTTAAACTTACTCTGGTAATTTATAATATGCTAACAAAGGAGATAAGAAGACAAAAATACACTATTTCTTGTTAGTTTAGAGGAAAGTGGTTACATTTGCTCGTGTAATTGTCAAGTGTGTTCTGCTCGCATAGCATGAATCTGTAAGAGCTGACTGGAAACTGCGGTTTGACAGTTCTATTGATAAGCTGGAGCCACACACTGCAGTCTGTCAAGTTTCACATTTACATCTTAGACACTAATCTGTTTTTCTTTCCTTCATGAAATCAATTCTGTAGCAATTAAATAACCTGCCTCCAAGGCATTTTAATATTCCCAGTATTTATCTATATATAGCCCAGAAAGGAAAAGGTAATTAGAAGTGACCTACTATTGCCAGTACAGTGAAATATGTTAGCCCCATCAGTGTTTCATCATTATGTTGTACAGGTACCACTAAATCTACTCATTCTTCATTCAGTCCTCCTTGATGACATGCTGTTGTGCCCTTTTATTTGATTTCTGGAGGACACAGACTCTAAAATGGTTGTCATTATCTGGGATTTTGTTTCATTTTCTGTGAATTTAAGGTATCACTGAAATAGACTGTGTTTCCAGCCATGGGGTGACATCATCATGTGCACACAGCATTGGCTGAAGTAGGCTTTGAGAGATATGAAAAGGCTCAAGAAAATGTTTCCTTCATCTTGATCTAGTTGAGTGTTTTAGGCTGAGCCCTGCAGGTTGATCACTTCTTGTCTAAGTGACTTGTGAAAAAATAACATGAAATTGCCACAAGCCACAGGCAGATTTTATTCATCTTTCTGTTTGAAAATTAAGCTGCTACTTCAGACCTATAGCTTGCATAGAATAGGAAGTTATGGCAGGGACTAAAAAGTCAGGAAATTGGTTTGAAAAAATCCATATCCAATTCCTGATTTTGCTTCTTACACCCTACTACAAGTTATTTAAAAATCTCTGAACTATATGTCTTCATTTATAGAATGGGAATAAAGATACCATTCTTGATTAAAAGATGAACAGTATTTTTTCCATTTGCATAAGTGAAATTGAGATGCATATTAGAATTCATCCTTGCTCTTAATATTCCATGTTAGAGCTAGGGGCCAGCCTACTGCTAAAGGAAACCTTAGGTACTCCAGGATTAATACAGTCAAGCAATTGCAAAGGTGAGTACTTGATCATGATGCTGTCACCACCCTCACAACTAAATTTGCCACTGTATTCAATGCCTTTGTTTGAATCCAATCTTTCTGAACTCAAATTCGAAAACCTCTAGACTGAGAATTCAGAGATTTGGTGTGGGGAAAGCCTGACATAGGGAAGGTAATCTTCCATAGCAATACCTAATGCTCTCTCTCACATGTCTGCTATGAAAACACAACTATTAAAAGTACTTCAAATCACAATTCCCATAGAGAATATTTAGTGAACACCTGGGGCTAAGGAAAAGACTCAATATATTTACAGTAAGTATAAAATAAAATGTATAGGTCATTAAAAATATCTTATCATTCCTAAGTAGAATTAATTATTTTCATTGAATGGTAACTTTTTAAAAGCATATTTATAATCTAAAGTAAGCTAGATTCAATGACATTTAGTGCCTGAAGCAGAGTTAGATGAAATAAATTCTAAAAATATATATAAATGTAAAAGCTGTTAAAAGACTCTGTGGGGAAACAGTTGGACATGAGAAAATCATGCTAGGTATTTTTTTAAAATAATTTATTTATATATAAATTTCACATCTCTGTGATCTCTGGGGTTCACCCCCATCCCTGACTGCTCCTACCCTGAACCCCCCCACCCCCAGGTTGTGTAATTCAATCTGGTTGTTGGCTTGTTTTGACTTTACTTCATGGATTTTTGTTTATCTTTCTCATGTCCCATATAGAAATGAAACCATTTGGTTTCTGTTTTTTACTTTTTGACTTGTTTTGCTAATATGAATTCTTCTAAGTTCAGCCATGTTATCATAAAATCGTCTAATTTGTTAATTTTAACTGGTGAGTAATATTCCATTGTGCATATGTACCACATCTTTTTCATCCAGTCATCTGTTTGGGGACATTTCGTTTGCTTCCATTCCTTGCAATTATAAATAGTGCTGTAATAAACATCGGAGTACAGGTATCCTTTTGCACAAAAAAATTGAAGGAAAACATAAACAGATGGGACTAGCTTTTGTACAGCAAGAGACAACAGAAAAAACTAAAAGAAGCCCAACTGATTGTGAAAAATTTTTTGCCCTCTACAAGAGTAATAAGGGTTTAATAACAAAGATCCATAGTGCTAGGTATTTTAATCAGAAAGGGAATTATTGGAGAATGAAGAGGAAATTCCCCAAAATGACTCTTAGACCATCACTCTAGCAGTGGACTATCGAGACATGTGTTTCCACTGTAACAGAAAACTGCATAACTAAGAAGTTATTTCTGCATCTCCAAAAATATACTATTTTAATGACAACCCAGGCATCAGAAAACTACCATTAAAATTGATCATTCAGAGGTAGTCCCATACTGGATAAATAGATGACTCATACCCCATGACCTGTTTATCCAAAACCACCCATGTTGTGGTCGGTCACAGAAACCTGTGCTAACAGTAAAACAAAAACTATATTTAAAGATTTTTTTTAATAGCCAAGATTTTAAGTGTGGTATGGGCTTCACTAGTTAGTTGTACTCCCATGAAAATCAAAGGGAAAAAATGAACCTGAGGTTGCCTTTCTGTCATTTCTCTGGCATTTCATCATTAAGCATGGACATAGAGGAAGTGAGTGTTTTGATGACTTCTCCCTTTGTATTTCATGGAAGGTCACCTAACAAGCCAAATTTAAACCACATTTAGATTCTCAGCTGCCAAAAAAAAAGAGGTCTTTAAATATAGCTTTTATTTTACCAGTAACTGAAAGTAAGAAACATTCTATAATACATGAGGAATAAAAGTAAAGGGACAATTCAGAGGATTTAGTGAGTAGCAAGAGACTTTGTTTTCCTCTCTTCCTTAAAATGAGAAAAGTTACCCAATATTATTCTTAAACCTGACTAAGAACTGAGATATAAATTATATATATGACTTAGATTTCAAAAGTGACGGCCTGTCACAGGAGGGAAGGGACCAATGACTCTTTTGATTCCATCATTGTGGCAAGTTAAGAAATACAGAATAGATGAAGTAAGGAGACATTTCCAGATTCCTGGAAATGAACAGCAACCTCATGATGGCTAGATTTCCCAGAGAAAATCTAGAACTACATCTCAACACATTCCTACAAACATTCACTGATGACTAGAGTGACCTATCAGAGACTGGAGGTGAGAAAAGAGAGTCAAAAATCCCTCTAAGTCACTCTGCACCTGCCTGCAGCTAGACCAGCCAGAAATCTGCTAAAAGCTGGACAATAGTCAGATGTTTTGTCCCCAAAGCACTCTAGGTCTTACTAATTATAGAGGCCTTCTAAAGTCTAAGTGCAGACTATAAAGGTGGAGAGAGTGCTCCCAAGACACATAAAGCTAGAGTGGAACTACAGAACAAACAGCATTCCCAGTGACTCACAAGTAACAACCGGATCGTAACACAGAAAAATTCCTGTAGCCATTAAGCCAGCTATTGAGCTTATTAAGCACAGAAAAGTATAGACAATATTATGGCTATTCAGGTCTCAGTTTTAGTAGATGGAAAGTCTTGATATCTCCTTCAAAAGAAACAAGTAAATTGGTGAATATCCAGTTCAACTGGAAATAATTTGACTCTTCCCCACCCTTTTCCAGCAAGGGTGTGCCATTTCCTCATGGTAAATATAATTTGATTTCTACTTTTGATACAATTACCAGCAGACAATAAAAATTATATATATTATATTTTTTAAAAAAATTTGGGTAGGAGGAAGCAACCCATGATTCAGAGGGGAAAATGGCTATAAAAGCAAACAGTATAGCCTAAAAATTGATATTATCAGTGAGTTTGGGGAACTGTGATAAATATGAAAGAATAAAGAAGGAAAAGTAGTCACTGTATTAGCAGATGGAGAATGTTTGCAGAGTTCTAGAAAAAAAGATAGAAATACTAGACAGATATGTCAAAATGAAGAAATATTTAGTGGTAGACTTAGAAGCAAATTAAAGACAAGTAAATATAAAAGACATAGATCATGGCAAGAAAAGATATTCTGAAATTTAGGGAAGAAGAGGTCTATGTTGGATATCGATTTTTGAATGACTGAGGTGGCACTGTGCACATAAGTAGATTCTTGCTGTCAAGGCTGGACCCTGAGAAAGACTACAACCTTACGGCAGGAGAGGGAAAGTTGTCAGTGAAGGAGATTGAGAAGAAATGAAGAGAACAAGAAATAAAGAGAACAAAATAGTGCCAAAATTGTGTAATTGAAACCATGAGAAAATAGCCTTTCTTGTGCCAAATGATATAGAATGATCAAGACCAATGAAGATTGAGAAATGTCATTGTATTTTCTCCTAGACAGTCATCAATAGGATGCACCTCTCTCAGGCACTGGAACATGGGCAATAGCAAAGAGCATATACAATCTTTACAGAAAACTATATTTGTCAAAAGATGGTAGACTGAGAAAGTTCTGATTTTAAATCCTGGCTCAATTCCTTATTTTCTGGGTGATCAAATTTACTTAACCTTTCTGGATGGCAGTTTCCCCACATAGAAAATGAAAACTACACTAATTGCTCATAACTCTTATGAGACATTTGTAAAATGACAAGTGTTAGAGTGGTTATATTTTATGACTGACATAAATTAGAAATGGTAGTATACTCAAAATTATGACTTTTTGAGACAAATCAGATAGTTACAGAGGAGCTCACAGCCAGCAGAAAATCCTTATTCTTAATTTTAAAAAGTTGTATTTTAATCCTGATATATTTAGAAGAGGTTGTAAATTATGAAATACAATCCAAGAGGATGAAATCAATAATACAGACAACAAATTCAATTCCCTTTTTTAAAGAGTTAAATTGACAAATGTGTTTGTGTGAGGAAGATATGGGGTAGGAGTGGCATTAAAAGAAGAGATAATGGAAAGTAAAGGAGTTCTCAGCTAGTCAGTAAAAATACAGACAAAGTCAGCTTAAAGTTTCCCATGGAACCAATCTATATAAGGTATTAAAATGTCACTGGAGAAAATTACTTTTACCTGAAAATTCTCTCCAAGAGAGACTGCAGTATTATATGTGATTGAGAGGCAAATTTGATTGCTTCTTGGTGTAGGCAAAAGTGACAGACATCCTTCCCTCAACTCACAAGACTCATACTCAAGTATAACAATAAAAGATTACTAAAGCACTTTTTTAGAAGGGAGGTGGGCTCTGATTACCTTCAGAGCTGTTGCTTGACTGAGTGGGGTGTGCAGTTCTAGGGTCATATCTGAAGTGATTGGACTATGAGAAGAAAATCTGAGCTTGACACCACCTTCTCCTTTCCATTTAAAAATTATCCAAACAACGCTGGTATGAAGGCACCAAGAAACTCACCTGCTTGGAGTTTTCAAATCTTGGCCTTCACTAGTAATGGGAATGGCCTGGTTAAGATCAAAGTGAGCAGGTTAGGGTATTTGAAATGATTCATGAGAGTGATGAAAGATTCTATGAAAAAAATGACACAAATAGATGTGGAAGATAGAAATGTACGGGGGCTGATGGAATGAGTTAGAACGGGAAAGATGGCATAATTAGACTTCTTTATGAGGTCATTGACACCTCCTACTTTTTCTTTAATGTTTCTCATTTTGGGATTTCTTTCTGCTGACTTTTCTTTCTGACAACTTCCTTTGAGACTTTTCCCTCCTTTGTTCTTTCTTGCTCCTCTTCCCCACTCTTCCTCACATTTGGCCTTTATCTGAGCTCTTGCTCATGACCTTAGTAGGACTCCTTGGAGCTCCACAGGTGAATTCCAGTATGATGATCACATAACAAGGTGGATAATGTACTTCCCATTGTGTGGCAGGAGGGATGGTAACTGGGGGGTTAGAGATGATCTATAAATTCAAATTTAATACCAAAAAATTGAACCTAAACTATTCAAATATGCTTCTTTTTACACGCATACTTAGTTTTTCAATAGAAGACTATAATCAGTCCTCAGATAGTCTTTCCCTTATAGCTTTCTCAGTTCATCCATATAGGAAGAAAAGTAGTTTGCTTTAAATATGCATACTCAAGCAAGAGTATTAACTTCAAATAAGGTTTTTCCCAGGAATAATGACTGTTGTAGTTAATGACCGGTAGCATGGTTAGGTACACCAACTCCTCCCTACTGGACTGGTTAATGCTTCCTTAGGAAATGCCGGGTGTCTCAATCATTACTGTCTTGTTATTCCAGCTTTCTTGGATGCTTGATGTTTTTGTGACATCACACCTCTAACAGCTGTGTTTGATTATCCATTAACCAAATGCTGTTGTCTAATTTCAGATCCTTCTAGACTAATATTGAATGATGCTCTAGTTTACTTTCACATAATTACCAACAGAAAATGGAAAGAATATATCTTAAAATGCCACTTCCCACACAATGCTGGCTTGCTTTCTATAATAACTGTTTCCTAGTTCTGGGATAACAAGCAAGTCAAGTAACTTCCTTGGAGTATCATCTCCTCATCTGTAAAATAGGGATACTAATAGCAGTTGCTATTAGAATTGTGCAGGAATTAAAAAACAATGCAGAGAAAGCATACAGAACTGTGCACAATAGTTAAATATTCAGGATATAGGGAAAAACAAATAAATAAGAAAAAACAAAAACTACCAATGGGACTGAACAAGGGAGTGAGAGAGGAGGAGGGGGAAGAAGGCAGGGGGAGGCGCACAAAAGATCAGGTGTGAGCAAAGTGGGAAAGCCCTGGGGTACACAATAATGCAATAATGTAATATAAATATAAATACACATAATGTAATATAAATATAAATACACATATATGTAAATCTAGGATATTGGAGCACATCCCCATTTGTTAATTCTATTATTGTATCCAAATTTCAAGTTGTCTTAAAGTTTTAAAACTTGTAATATTTGTCATATTAATACCTTGTATCCTAATTTGCATACTGATATCTTATTGCATGCTGATATAAAATAAAATCCTAATTTTCTTATATATGTATATGTTTTAAGCCTGAAATAAACTGTATAGTATTTTTAAAAAAGCTATTTTCATTACAACAAAAGCTTGCATTTGATTATGGTCCTTACTTTTTGCTCTCATGTATTACCCTATGCTGTTATGCACAACACCTTAGAACATAAGTAGGTATGATAGTGTTGCTCCACTAAACAGAAAAAAGAAAGAGAAATAATGATTTAGCTTTCCTAAGCCCTGACAGCAGAGATTAACACTCCTCCAATGCTATCCTATGACTTTGTGCTCTTTTCTGTTCTTTGCTTCACCCTTGCCTCCAAAATAAGGCCAGCGGGTACTTTCAGAACTCCAATCCATTTGCATGTTAAAAAGGCATTGAAAGCAAAGGAGCAAAGGAAATAGAGGATGTACAAGATTGTATACCTCCACCAAACGATTGCTTTTTATCTTTTCAATAGTCACCAAATGAAGTCACTGAAAGTAGTGGTCTCACAAATGAGAAACCATAGGTCAAGGTTCTGATATGCTTTCTGACCATTTCAGATGAGATTGGGCACATTCAAGGTGGTATGGCCATAGACTGCTTTCTGACCATTTCAAACTGAAGAATTTACATCTCCTGGTGTTGAGTTAGAGGTTGTAAGTTTATTAGGAAGGGTGGTGGCAGCTAGCTAGGATCTCTGTGCCAGCCCATGATGACATTCCACTGGATGAATGTCATTTAAGTGGCCATGAACCATGGGGAATGCAGCCTTGAGGATGACAGAGTCCTAAGAGTGGAGAGCCATCACCTCTGCAGACCTATCTCCTGCCAGTCTCCCATGCTACTCACTTTGTCTCCCTAAGTTAATACCCCAAAAGCTGAAAGCCAGGATACATATTTGCCTCATCTAATGTTATTTGTTGTGTGGAACACTATAAGTCCATGTCCTTTCTACTGTTTTTTTAATTTTCAAGATATTAAATACTTTAATAGTGTTTGGTTTTTTGTTTTTCTGTTTTTCTGGGTTTTTTTTTTGTTAGAATGATATAGTACTTTTAAGTGAAAAATCCTTGCTCCTTTTAAATGGTAGCTGAAATCACACAAGTGTAGTGAGTTATAAATGTGAAAATGTGAAAGTAATAGACTTTTGATGAAACCACAGAGTTGTTTATATATATATATATATATATTAAATCAGAGGAACAAAAATATACAGCTCCCAGTTGTTATAAATAAAATCACAATTTACCCTTAGGATATGACTTCAACATTTTTAAGCTGATGCTTTGAAGGAAAACATAATATGAAATTTTTATGTGTTAATAACTTAAAATAGTGGCATTATTAGTTTCACTGAAATATATGAATATAGCCATTCAGTTAGTGCTTACTCCATCTCTAACCATTAGGTAGGTCACAAAAGAACTATTTGATAGTCAGAGTCTTGATTCCAATTTCCATTCCTGTATGGGACTCCTGATGGCTTGAAACAAAAGTGCAATTGAAATGGGAAAATGAGGTTTGGTCCCAATAATGACTGGAGAATTGTACAGCATGAAATTTCAAAAAGTTAAAAGCATATCATTTCTACCATAAATATTTGGAGACTCCAGATCCAGTTTACTTACTTCAAAAAGAAAGAAGGCCTTGAAGAGAGATGTGCTGTCAGGAAAAGTTTTGTATTGCTTATCAAAGTGATTTCATAGTCAGCCTTGCCATACTGAACATGCCCTTCACTGAGAAATACCAGCCCAGGAACAAACTCATTTCCAATAAAGCTGATGCAGCTGTTTGATGCACAGAAGAGCTCATAAGGATTCCAGAAGCAGGAGTAGTGTTTATTCAGTATACTGGCAGAAAAGAACCTTTCTATTAGATGCTCAGATCACTTAATGAGATTCACCAAAAGGCAACGGTGGTACCAGAAACTGTCAAGATAAAAGTACAGGGATATCATTTCATGTTCCATCAAGACAGGCCATTATCTCACTACAGCAGGCCCATAAAACCAGACAGGTTCACACAGGAACGTCCACATTTCCACAGGACATCCATCTTGTGGCCAACTGAACTCAGTCTTTTCCATCTGATAATATATTGATAAATAATCTGTGAGAAAAAGTTTCCTGTTATTAAGAGAGAAAGATTTTGCATACACCATTGCAACCATGACTTTATTCAAGGCCTTATTGAAAAATTTAAACAAAGTCCAAGGAATGATCTTAGAAGAACATGGTCTCTCCACACAGCAAAGCCATGAAATGAGGCTCTGGATCTGGGCTCTCTCCAAATGAATTGACCATCTGCCTTAATGGCCACATGGACTTTCTCTCTGGGGCTTGAAATTTAGTACCTTCAAACTGATTTTTCAAATTAAGCACAAGGCTGCAGCTCCCTAGATAACACTGCATTGTGCAGAATGAAAATTCAAGGCTTAGATGAAAAAACATGGGTCTCTCTCAAGTAACAAATCCTTTCTCTTTCTGGCAAGATCATACAAGTTGAAAGGAATTCACAAGAGTGCCTTCCTTGGCTGGTGCACAGAGTTCAGAGGAGCAAATGCCAACCTGTGTGTCAACCTTTATGGACCAAACCTCGCTTATCCCTAATCCACACTTGGAGGCCCATGTAACAAAGAGTTAGAAGCTTTCTATATGGAAGACTGTGTCCTGGATGGCAGAAAACAGGCTGGCAGTGTCAAGAGAGCAGAAGCTTTGTCTTATCTGCTCTCAAAAGCAGTGACTTATTGCTTATGAGAGATGCCGATTAGCTCCCCATTCAGCAATGTAAGATGTGATCCAGAACTGCAAAATGTAGAAAGGGACACAAAGCACATTGTTTGGAGGACATTTGAAGACATTAACCTTTACAAAATGAAAAAAAGAAAGGGAAGAAAAGCTTCCTCCACTGTGACGTCCTGGAAAACTGTTACAGAAATTTACTCCGGAAAATCAGTCACTTTGAAAAGAGTATCCTTTCTCAAATCAACCTAAATACCACCTCTCTGGGGCCAATTTAAACTTCATTTTTGCCATGGCTGAGACTGTGACTTTGATTCTGGCTGTAAAAATTGTGCTTAAAATCTAAGACAGAAGATGTGAATAAGCACAGCAGCATGGGATTTAATATGATGATTTAAACCCTTGAACAAAAAAATCCCCCATGCAGGGAGAGAAATTCTTAATTGACCAGTTATTTGAAGACTCCACAAAAGTATTAAAATAGGGAAGTTAACGGCACCCATCCCAAAGTCCTGAGAGCGGACTGAGGCTCTCGCGGACTAAAGAGCCAGCTGCAAAGGGGACTCCGACCCTGCTGAGAGAAGCAGGTAGCCCACCCGCACCTGGGGGAGGAGACCACGCGAGACAGGTAGGATACACTCCCTACCTGGAGCAGACTGTGGCGTCTCCCGGCTGTTGTCACGGAAACAGCCTGGGAAGGAGGCAGCCTGGCCATTTGCATCTGTATGGACCCTGCCTATTCAGCCTAACTTTACCTCGACTGAGTTGATAACGGGGGTGGGGAAGGAACCCACCTGGAGTTTTACAGCGCCCATCCCAAAGCCCAAAAGCGCTGGCGCCGACTCAGAAAACAAGGACATTCACTACCAAAACCACATAGGCAACGTTAAATACAACTATATAGGCTTCAACATGCCTACTACTAGAGCTGTAGTCACCCAATACATAGAGCAGATACGAAAGGAAAACACGGGAAAAAGGAAGAACACAAACACCCAAGCAAGCCCTAAGAAAAATAACTCACCACCTAAGGATAAACAATTTGAAAGAAACAACATGGATGACATCGAAGAAATGCTCCATATGTCAGACAAAGAATTCAGAATCAATGTGATAAAAGCACTCAAAGAGGTCAAGGAAGAGGGGGAACGAAGGGAAACCAAAAGAAGGGAAGCTCTTAATGAATTAAGAGAAGTAGTAGAAAAATTAAAAAAAGAATGCAGCAAAATGAACAATATCATCAACGAACAGAAAAACGAAATCGAAACCCTAAATAAGAAACTGCAGGAGATGCAAGGCATAAGAGGAACAACAGAAGAACTCAAAAATGCAGGGAAGAGTCAGGAAAGCAGACTAGAAGAAATACAAGAAAGAATAAGCACACTAGAGGATACAGAAGTAGATAGAATGAAGAACGAGAAAGAGAGAGAAAAGCAAAGTAAGAAAACAGAAGAAATAACCAGAGATCTCTCAGATACCCTAAAGAAAACAAATATAAGAGTAATTGGAATACCAGAAGGTGAAGAGAAAGAAATAGGACCTGAAAGGCTCTTCAATGAAATAATGGAGGAAAACTTCCCAAACCTGAAGAAAGAAATGAAATTAGACATACAAGAAGCAAAAAGGACACCAAACTACTTTAATGAAAGAAGAAA
>PVHY01003016.1:0-115172 GCA_004024945.1 Uropsilus gracilis
CACAGTTTAACCTCTCCACTCATGGGTTCTTACCACCATCCCCAGCCTTCTCAACCAAAATACCAAACCAATGCAAGACTATCAGTGCAGACTAATTTATTTCTAACAAAATGATTTCTAATTATCCTAATAACTACAAAAAAAAAAAACTGTAAGACTCAGAATACTTTAACATTGTCCAAAACCTTTCTCAGCATTGTCCAAAGTCCTTTTCCAGATTGCCCAGAAATCCTCAGTCTCTCTCAGTCCTGATCATCTCACCAAAATCAGTCAGTCACAGAGTTCCTCTCCACATGTTTGAAGGCATCTTTCTTTGGGACGCTCCTTTGGCGTGCTCCTCCTTGTCTTCCACGCTGCCTTCTTCTTGTCGTCTTCAGGTAGCAGGAACTTCATGGTACTGGACCCAGCAAAGTTCACTTTCTTTTTAGACCTGTCTTTTGCATGGCCTCTCATAGACACAAGTTAAACTCAGCAAAACAAACTCCAACACGGAGTTCTAATCTACAAACTTCTTAACTGCATCTAGCACACATGCTGCCAGCCTGGGTCAGCCAAGGGTTGCAGGTCCCCCGTGACTACATGGCCAAGCTCACATAGTTCATGTCTTTACAAGATGGCCGATTCCTATCTCTCCTCCATTGAACCTCTCTCTCTATCCGATCTCCATATATTAGAATCCGAATTGAATCCTTCTCTTTGTTTCCACACCCTTCATATATCCTGATTTCCCGCCTTCCAGGAAATCTGTTTCACCTTGACCATTTCACTTCTTTCTCCCCCTGCATCTCCCTGAAGGGAAATTCCAACTAAGGTCATTCTCACATTTTAGCATCTGTCCTTGAAATCTGCAATCTTAAACAGGAGACAGTGTGGGGGGGGGGTATAGCACACCCTATCAGTTTCAGAAGTGGTTTTGTTTTGTGAATTGTGATGATTAACTTTGTAAAAATAAATAAGCTGTTACAAAGTGCTTGTTCAATACTTAAATTTTTGATAAGTCAGAGTTTATAAGGTCATAAGATTCAAAGGTTTCATTCAGATAAAAGCCCTTCCCTGTCTTCCTAGAAGAAACCATTGTGAAGTAGTCTATGCATCAACTCTTGTGAAGTAGTCTATGCATCAGCAAACATATACTCTAGTCACTCTATTTTTGAAACATGCAGCAGCATTGTATATTGCTTTGCTCCTTTTTCACAAAATTTGTATTGGAGACTGTTCCACAACAATCTGTTAAAGAAGTTTTATTTATTTTTTACAGTTGCTTAGTATTCATTGTGTGACTGTAATATGGATGGACATTTAGTTGGCTTCAAAACTTGCTATTCCAAATAATGCTGCAAAGGCAATCATATGAGTGCATGGGAAAGGAATGTGGTGTGTGCATGACTTTCTTAGATATTACCATGCTTCTTTTCATGGAGTATGGAACAATCAACTCTCCTATTAGCAGTGCATCATTATTTCTTCACACTCTTGTCAGCAGACAATGCTATAACCTTTTTGAAATCTTCTAGTCTGATAAAAATAGCACTCAGGAAAATTTTCATTAGTGTGTGTCTTAAGAGTAAAGTTGATGAGCAACTTTTATTTATTTTCTGTAACTGTTATTTCATTTAGATTGTTTATTTTCTATTAGTGACTTGCAAGTGTTTTTTATACACTAAATAAATTATATTCTAGTCTATGATTATCCAGCCCCTGAAATCACAGTTCCCCATTCATCTTGCCTTGTGTATGATGACTTTTGATATTTTTTTGAATTTCTGAGTTTCCTGCCTTATTAGAAAAATCTTGCTGCTCAAAAATTATGTTTTAAAATGGGTAATTTTCTTCTAAATACTGGAATGGTTTCATTTTTTATTCCAGTGTCTTTGATCTAGTTGATAATTTGGTTTAAAAAGTAAGGTAAGGATCAAGGTTACTTTTTCCTAACTGGATACTTGGGTATTATAATACTTTATTTAAAAATTCTATCTTCCTCTCCCTCCCAATTTCAAATGATGTTTTTTAAAAAAATAATTTATTTCTATATATATGTGTATATTTCACATCATTTTAATCCCCGGGGGTTACCCACCACATCCCCTCCCTAACTGTTCCAGCTGGTCCCCCATCCTCACCTCCCATTGTGTACTTTCGTTTGGTTGTCCATATATGAGTAAAACCATTTGGTTTCTCTCTTTTTCTTTCTGACTCGTTTCTGCTAATATGATTTCTTCTAGGTACATCCACATTACCATAAATTCATCAAATTTGTTATTTTTAATTGATGAGTAATATTCCATCAAATGATGTTTTTATCATATCTAAATTTCCATATATATTTGGGCCTATTCTGTTCTGTCAATTTATCTGATTATTCATATGTATGTACCACACTATTTAAATTATTAGAACTTTGCAACATAGTTTAATGTTCAGTAGGACTAACCACCCAATGAGTGGTCTTCAAATTATAACATTTAACATGTGTTTTCAGCAAACGATTTGTGTATTTCTATAACTATAAATAGCTTATATTCTTTCTAATATCTTCTCTCCACTGCTTCAGAAAGTCTGGAGAACATGTTCTTTAGAGCTCGCTCCCTCCCATACTAACTAAAGATAAATTATCATTTGTGTAAATGCTTGGAATCTTCCATTTGATTCAGTAACAATGATGTGTACCCAGAAGACCTTAGTACAAACCTTATTTGAGGTAACCATATTTGAGGATATGAGATACAGTGTTCCTTGCATGGTATGGCATAGTGGCTATCTCTGTGATTGAACTCAGTCCTGATTACATCAAATAAGGAGAACTCAAAGCATTGTACACCAATAGACTTTATTTTCACACATGATATATGTGGTTTTGGAGTCCCGCCATCTCTAGGTATGAGAAGAAAGTAATCTCTACAATCATCAGGACTGTGTTGGTCTAGTCATCATAAACTTCTAGAAGGCAGGCACTGTGGAGTGCCAGCAATAACACCTTCTCACAGGTTTCTGGGATGTTGAGGTCCCCATAACTATGGGGAACTGGAGCTAGAGTGAGAGCATTGGGAAGAAATGGCACAGTCAACTGTGAATCAAGAGAGATAACACCTGGTAATTATCTGATTATACCTTGTTATGTTTATCAGGTCCATGGGACACTGAAGGAGTAGAAAGCATGTCTTTCCAGTATTTGTCACAATGTCTGGCACCAATAAGTACTCAGTAAGTACATACTAAATGGAAGAATGAGTCCATGAATGAAGGAATGGACTCCTGCCTGCTAAGGTGATTTGCCTTTATCGAACTGGTTTTCCAAAAGTTTCCACTTTCACTACAAAAGGCAGAGCTTGGCCATGACTTTTAGGGTCCTGTCCTGGCCCCTTGCCTGCCTGGTCTAAGAAAGGAATGCTGAATGAACAAGGGCTGTGGATCCCACTTACCCTCCTCTCTTCTGACATACCTTCTCCCATCACCTCACCCAGGGCAGAGAGCTTTTTTCTTGTGTTCTCCCACGACTTTAATAGCAATCACTTAAACGCCTTTCTCATTCATCATATCTTTCTTTTTTCATACTAAACCCTTGAGTGAAGCAGATGTATTTCCAAGGGAGACAGAAGCAACACAACTAATCACAGCATAAGCTCTGATACAGTGTTTACTATGTGCTAGTTTCTGCCTCAAATTTTCTACCTTTTAATACTTAAAACAGGTGGGTATATAGTTTTTACATGCTCAGTGTGCAAGTGGGGAAATTGAGTTAACAGAGAGAGCTAGTCATTTGCCCAAGGCCAGAACACACAAGTAAATGTCTTGGCATTTGAAGCAGGAAGTCCAGCTCTAGAACTCATGAACTGAAACACTTCACCTTTCCTTGGCAGGTACATGTGACTATTAACTTCACTACAGTGAACCACAGAGCAGAGAGATGGGCACAAGTCAAGTGTATGATGCAGCCAAATTTCAAGAAATGAGCCACCTGTGCAACCATCACCCACAACGAATAATAGAAAACCGATCCCCTAGAATGTCCCGTCAATCTCTTCCCCTTCCCTAGCAAGGAAGACCCCTTTCCTGATTTCTCACTATTTTTCTGTTCTTTTCCCCCTTGTCTTTCTATATTATCCACACTTTTTAATTTTCCACCATGATTTTTTTAGTCTGCTGCTAACATTAAAATTATTGAGTCTTGCAGGAGTTGAGACATGTTCCCTAGATAAGAGGAATGATTGAGGATGGGAGAGTTAGAAGGAAGTTGCTTCATTTCACCCTCGTTCTCTTTGCCAGTAGGTGTGGAGATCGCTCCTCCTCCCCCAGGACTACATCTCCCAGCAGGCTGTGCTCTGACAGTTCTCGGATTTAAATAGGATTCTGGGCTGCGTTTAGAGCCAGGTTGTCGCTGAGCTGAAAGGAGGAGTGAGAGGAGATAGAAGAGGGAGAAACTGAAACAGCCAAGAGTTGGAGCCAGACCAGGAGCCTGAGCCCGAGTTGGAGTCAACGTTGCTTTTGCTCAGCAGCAGCAAGTAAAGAAGTTGAAAGATGCTGCTCGCGTTGGGACTGCTTACCTCCTTCCTTTCTTTCTTATATTTGGTAGCTCCTTCTATCAGGTTTGTCTTACTTCTGTAACTCATACATATGGAATTGGGAGCCATGGAATTTGTAAGTTGATGAGTTCTCAGCTGCGGAAAGAAGAGAAAGGGATGGATGCCCTGGGAGAGAAAGGGCAACAAAAGCAGAAAGGAGGTAGTTATAGGTAATCACCGTGGAAAATTAGAAGGAAGACCTGAGGCTGGAAGAGGTGGGGCTGGGTTGTATTCTGGGGCTAGTGAAAGACTGAATGGATAACAATATTAAGCAGCTTGAAAAACAACTTAGGTGGGAGACTTAGTTCTTCCATTCTATTTCCTGTGGTTTCTCTGAAGAACTCCCTACGCTCACTGTCCTAGTCAAGGTGGCCCTAGTGGCTTATTATGGGTGCTCATTGCCAAGGGACTCGATATTGAATACCAGGCATCTGGGGGCAGAAAGAAAACTCTCTTCCCTTCAACACTAAGCTTAGCCATTGTTTTGGGAGGGCGTTTTTGCCATGGGATTTCTGGAGGTGTCAAAGAAATGTATGTTCTCACTGGGGGATTAAAAATGGCTAATGATACAGAAGATTAAACAGACAAGTCAGGGGCAGAGTACTGCCCTAGGTTGTGGCCGGGAATCCCGGTTAAATTCCAGTACTGCCACAATGAATAAGTGAATTATAGCAGTTTTCGCTGCTGTAAAATGGAAACAGAAGAGAGTGGTTATGAGAATTAAATATATTACCCATAGAAAATGTCTAGTCTGGTGCCTAGCAGTTGGATGATGCTCAGGAAATGTGAGTTCTGCCCCCTCTTTTTTTGTACTTATCAGGTCAATTTCATATAAAAGAATATTCTGTGCATGGAGGTCGGAACAAGGAAGGTTCGAGTGAATGAAATCTCTAGAACAATGGTAGAGAGTTTTGAGGAGACCAGCTCTAAAGCTGGGGAGGCAGCCCAAGAGCCAGACTTGTATATGGGGATGCCTTGAGGGTGTTGTGTGACAGTTCTGACCTAGGGTTCAGAACCAGTGATTTCACTTATGCTCATTGCTCTATGCTTTAAATGTGGGTTGGAGAAAGAAGCTGACCTCCAGGAATGTTAGAGATAAGAAACTAGATATCTTCATCTAACAGATGGCCTCGGTTGACTGTGGCTCAAGAGCACTTTTTCTCTTTGCCCAGATGATCATTTATAAGTTCTGAGCACATGACCATTTACCTAAACATGAGCAGAAGACTCCCTTGCCCAGTGGGAAAATGAAGCTTATTGGAGAGATTAGCTTCTTTGAATCTCCTAAGAACAACTTAAAGAAATCCCTCTTTAAGGTCAAAGGGATTTTATGTGTCTCAGTCAGGGAGTGGAAGGATGGTGCATGACTGTTTTTGTTACCATTGCCTATAGGAAGTTCTTTGCTGGTGGGGTGTGTAGAACAAATGCGCAGCTTCCTGGCAAGGTAGTGGTGATCACTGGCGCCAACACCGGCATCGGCAAGGAGACCGCCCGAGAGCTCGCTCGCAGAGGCAAGTGCTTCCTCTCAGTCTCCACAGGGCAGCATCTCCTGCCCTTCTCACTGGGGGCTCTGCCTACTTTCCTTCTTTCTCCTGGGTTTGGAGGCTCTGGGCAGCAATTCAAGGAACTTGGGATTCAAGTTCAGCTGTGACACTGTGTGACCTTAAAGTAAACTTCCTTCCTCCCTTCTCCTTACTTTTATATAAAGTAAGGAAAACAGTGAGGTCCATGTATCACACAGATCAGGCCCATTACTATAAAAGGAGGTATAAATGATAAAAACCAGAGTGTAAAACCAGGGTTGCCAGCCTGGGGTTAAGTTAATAATGCTACTTGTAAGGACCCTGACATGGCCATCTTGCCACTCACTGCTATAGAGATGACTGAAAGAATGCTCTGTCCACAATCCCAGGCTCATTCATGACACCTTTTTCCAGCTGAGTGTTTAAACACAGCCTGTCTTTGCTTTGGCCCCAGGAGCCCGGGTATATATTGCCTGCCGAGATGTGCTGAAGGGGGAGTCTGCTGCTAGTGAAATCCGAGCTGACACAAAGAACTCCCAGGTGCTGGTGCGGAAACTGGATCTCTCTGATACCAAATCCATCCGAGCTTTTGCTGAGGGCTTTCTGGCAGGTGAGGTCCCAGTGGGTAGTTAGAAAAGCAGAAAGTTGGGTGTGGGAGTGGTTGCTCCACCCTGGACCATCTCTGACCCTTACATCAGAACCATCTCTGATGCCACCGGACAGGTTCTGCCACATGAACCAGCAGGGCAGGGCATTGACAAGAGGATGGGAGGTGGAGAAGCTGAGCAGGATCCTTATCGGTTTTTTGCATCAGTAATGGGAATGTTGGAAGTGTCAGCTCCAGTCTGGACTTGTACCTGGGCATTAAGGTGTAGCCCTAATGCCACTCTCTTTTTCCATGCTGAGAATCAGCCTTCTCTGGCCACAGGCCTTGATGAGGTTGTGTTACTACCAGAATTCTTCTGGATCTTGGAAAATTACCAGTATCTACCAAGAACTATGAAATACATGAGTGACAAGGACCGTGTCTGTCATGTTTTACCATTGAATATCAAGTACCCAGCAGGACGGGCTTGGTTTCAAATCAGCATTTGTATATGTTAAGTGCATGAATGAATGCATGTATGAAGGAATGAGTAAGTGGTGTCCAGGAGGATGTCAGTAACTAAAATTAGTAACCCAGTTACAGTGGTTATTGAATATCACTGAGCTAAATCCAAAGGCAATATCAGGACAATGGCAAGTACTAGCAGTCCAAAGGCAAGGGGCAAATATCAGGACAATGGCAAGCACTAGCCAACTCCTGGGTAACCACAGGTCTTGGTTGCGCTCTACAGAGGAAAAGCAACTCCATATTCTGATCAACAATGCAGGAGTAATGATGTGCCCATATTCCAAGACAGCTGATGGTTTTGAAACCCACCTAGGAGTCAACCACCTGGGTAAGTCTCTTTGAACAGCTGAAAAGCAAGGCATGTTCTATTCCATTTATGTATTTTAAGTAATCATTTTGGTGTTTACATATTTATGTGTATATGAGTCTATATATCATATAGTGCATTATTGCATTTCCTGGGGTTCTCCCTTCACCTTATCACCCGTGAACCTTCATCTTAATCTTTTTGTGTGCCTCCCTTCCCTGATTTCTCTCTCCTCCCTCCCCCAGTTGCTTGCCCCAGTTCTGTTGTCAGCTTATTTTGACTTTTCCCAGGTCTTTTGTTGGTTATTCCTATATCCCATCAATAGGTGAGATTATATGGTTTCTATCTCTTTCTTTCTGACTTATTTCTGCTAATATGAGTCCCTCTAGGTTCATCCATGTTATCACAAATGCGTCATATTTGCCTTTTTTGATTGCAGAATAATATTCCATTGTGTAAATATACCACATCTTTTTCAACCATTCATCAGTTTGGGGGCATTTGGGTTGTTTCCATATCCTGGCAATTGTAAATAGTTTTGCAATAAACATCCAAGTACAGGTGTCTTTTTGGGTTAGTGTTTTGGTGTCCTTTGGGTAAACTTCTAATAGTGGAACTATGGATCAAACGGTAGTCCCATTTTCAGTAGTTTGAGGGTCCTCTACATAGTCTTCCATAGTGGTTGGATCTGACTACAGTTCCAACAGCAGTATAAGAGTGTTCCTTTCTCTCCACATCCACACCAGCGCTTGTTGATGCCCATTTTTTTGATATGGGGCCATTCTTACTGGTGTAAGATCGTTTCTCATTGTGGTTGGCATGTTCTATTCTGACTTCTATAGGGAGATAGCCCATACTAGTGTTTGAAAATCTCCAGGGGTCCTTACAGAGCCCAGGATTCCAACGGACTGGACAAACTGGTGTTTTATTTACTTTTATTTACTCTCCCTTTCCTGGCTAGTCCAAAAAAGTAAGATCCCACTTCCACTTCCTACCAACACCATCAAGAAGCCCCCCCAACTTGAGAGATACCAAAAGGAGCGTCACCCTTGAATGGGGCTATGGCAGCACAGGGCTTGCTGAACAGCACCAGATGCAGGGGGTACAAGAGCCTGAAAGGTCACACACTTAACTAAGGGCCATGCGAGCCAAGAGTTGGTCCCTGGAGGCAGTGAACCCTGAGGACTTGAGCTGTGATCTAGGGCTGAGATCACTGAACACGTTAATTCCCTGATGATCCCATCCTTCCTTCTGCATGTGAGTATAACTGGGTCCACAGTTCTGTGATCATCTCCTGAGTGGGCATCTTTCCTGGCTGAGGCAAGGGCAGAGGGATAAGTAAGTATGGATTAAGTCTTACCACCTTACAGGTAGTACAGTTTAGTACAGTTCTGACTTTTGTGTTGAGGATTCCCCTTACACACAACTAATCAATCATTACCACTGAGTAGCTCATAGTGTCAACATTTGTTTATATCCCAAAGAGAGGGAGCTAAACCTGAAGTTCTGTCATCAGCTCCCACCCTCTGAGCCTGGGCTGCCCCTCCACATTTCAGTCCCCCATTGCTGGCTCTCCTTGCAGGTCACTTTCTTCTCACCCACTTGCTCCTGGACCGTCTAAAGGCATCTGCTCCTGCACGGGTGGTGACCCTGTCATCGGTGGTGCATCATTTTGGCAAGATTCGCTTCCATGACCTCCAGAGTGAGAAGAGCTACTACTCGGGTTTTGCCTATTGCCATAGCAAGCTGGCCAATGTGCTTTTTACTCGTGAACTGGCCAAGCGGCTCCAAGGTAAGTCCGGAGGAAGGGCCAGGGTTAAGATAGCAAACACAGGGTCTTCAGTGCAGATTAGAGGTACATGGAAGCTTCTGATGTCAGGATGTCAAACATGCACACATCAGTGGTAGCCCTAGTTACAAATGGAATAAAAACAGAGTTCTTGGCTTCAGCAAGCTGAAAGTTGAACTTGTGTTAGGAACCTCATAAAGTCACCATATGTTTATGTCCTATCTCATTTGATTTTTACAATAACCTCTTGGAATAGGCAGAGTAGGTATTATTATTACTGTTTTATACGTCCAGACTGAGGTCCAAAACACTGACTGGCCCAAGGTTCTGTTGCAGGTTAGAACTGGAGCCTGGGTGCTCTATTTCAGAACCAGGGCATTGCCAACTGTGTGCCACTTGCTGAGGTTCACAGTGTCCTGAATTGCAGTGCCTGGAGTCAGGCAGCTAGGACTGGCTGATTTTCCAAGTGCTGGATATGAGTTCTTGCTCTACAGATATGAACCATGTGTGTAGGTAAACATGTTCCTCTAGTCTCCCTGACTTCATCCCCTCAGTCATAAAGTGAAGCAACACTTCTGTGTGCTTCTGGAATTTTCAGTGAGTTACTGGCTCTAACATCTGTGTATCTGGGGGATCATTTGCTACAGTGAACAAGCCAGAGTTGGAAATAGTGGTATTTGCTATCAGAATGACGAAGGCTATGGCAAACAGTAAAATAATTAGTAATAATTGAGGGTTTTGTGTGTACAACAGCTAATCATATCTTTTGCATTTAATTCAACATTCTTATAAGGTAGGTACCATTATTTCCACCTACTCCACAAATGAAGAGATAGGCATAGGTCTATATTCAGAAACTTGCTCAAATATGATTCCTAGGTGAATCAGGATTCAAAGAAATAATTTAGCTCCAGGTTCCTACTCTTTACGTCAGTCTTCTAGATATGACCTTGGATAATTTACTTACCCTCTCTGTGATGAGAGCTCAATTTTCTCAGCTGTAAAAGGGCATCTTAATATGACCTATCTTATGAGTTTCTTGAGAATTAAATGATATAATACTTTGAAGCATATAGCACAGCCCTTGCATAGAGCCAATACTAAAAAGAGTGGCGGTACTGGAGGTGTCCTAGAAGCACGCTAATCCCCATCATCTCTGTCATCACACCTCAATATACACTTCATAAAATATGCTTTCTAGGCAAATGCAACTCAAACCAACCAGGTTGGTTGAGTCTACCTTCCAACTAGCTTGCTCCCCTAAGCCTCACCAGTAGAAATTCCAAAGATACCAACTGATACTGTTACTGCCACTGCTACATGTTGCTGTTTCTGTGACAGAAGTCACAGAGTAAAGGTGACATTGAAGTAGGTGACCTGTCAGTCAGGTGACAGATCTGGGAAGGTGATCTCTTTCTGGAAGAAATCAATAAATTACTGGTCAGATGTTCTCCTGGCACCTTCTGACCTCTGGGGTCCCTTCTCCTGATGTGTGCATTTCACTGCAGGGCGTGAGGTGTTTCCTTGGACTTGCATTGTTCCTGGTCTAACTATGCCCTCTTTGCCTTAGGCACAGGGGTCACCACCTACGTAGTGCACCCAGGCATTGTCAGCTCTGAGCTAGTCCGGCATTCCTTCCTGCTGTGCCTGCTCTGGCGGCTCTTCTCCCCTTTCGTCAAGTCTGCACGGGAGGGGGCGCAGACCAGTTTGCACTGTGCCCTGGCTGAGGGCCTGGAGCCTCTGAGTGGCAAGTACTTCAGGTATGTGGGCAAAGAGTTCTCTCTACCTTCTGCATGAGTGGGGAAGCACAGCTCCTGGGCTTTGCACCCCCAGTGGTTGAAGTTGTGCCTGATCCATGTTGGGCCTGTAAACCAAGTGCTGTTACTTTTCTGAGGAAACATAAATTAGAAATGAGTCAAAACTTGGTTTCATGGTTCTATTTTTATACCTGTGTGCTAGTTTTCAGGAAAGGGTGATAGCTTTCTGAGAGCTGTTAGAGAAGACTGTCCTTGGGTAGATAATCTCTTCCTAATGTGTCTCCCCAGGCTGACAAGACTGACACTATCTACTGGAATATAGACATGGACATTTCAGTGTCCTTATCACAAACTCATTGGACAATCAGAGTTTGGGAATAAAGGGCAGCCCAGAATTAAAACTCCTTCCTATCCAACTCAGTCTGTCCCATTGGTTCAAGGCTGTTCATTGGCATACCATTTATTAAGCTAAGCACTTCAGATGACCTCATTGTCCTATGACAGGGGCATGGATACATGATAACAATTAGTGTTCCTTGAGCTAATGTATTTGGTAGTCTTCTTAACATTTTGCATATATTACTTCATATAGTTATCAGAACCCTGAGAGGTTCTGATACTCTGAGAAAATATTATTATCCCCACTGTACAGATAAGGAAACTGAGGTACAGAATAGCTAAATAACTGATGTACGGCCATAAGACTTGTAAGCTGAAGTCCAAGAATTAAACCCGGGCAACCTGGCTCTAGAACTGTGCTGTGCAGTATGGTTGCCTGATTCATATGTGCTGTTGAGCAGTGATGTAGGACTCAGTACTGTAAGTGCGATGTGCTGTAAGTGTAAAATATGTACCGGATTTTGAAAAAAAAAAGTATGAAAGGAAGAGATGTAATTTATCACATTAACAATGTTTACATAGACTACCTATACTGAAATAATTTAACTCTATTGGGTTAAATATATAACTAAAATTAATTTTCTCCTACTTCTTTTTAGTTTTGAGACTGTACTGAAAAATTAAATCCCTTGCTTATTAGACCCAGGGCTAGATCTTATTATAGAATATATCAATCTTACTTTGTGTGATATGTATTAGCCTATCACATTTTTTAAAAAATTGTTTTAAATTGCATTTCTTTTTATCCAATCTATTACATTTTATAAAGCTAGAAATATATTCTAAGTAAGGAGCCATAAACTTTTCCAGACTGTCACTCTTGACTACATGCATGTTCACACTCTTTTTCTGTCTTTTAGTGACTGCAAGAGAACCTGGGTATCCCCAAGAGCCCGAAATAATAAAATTGCTGAGCGCCTGTGGACTGTCAGCTGTGAACTGCTAGGAATCCAGTGGGAGTAGAGCTAGTGGAAGAGCCACAGCTGGATCAGGCTCAGCCTGTGCCATCCTGAAAGGTGACCAAAGAGAAGGCAACCCTGAAGCTGGCTGTTGTTGTGAATCCTGCCCTTCCCTGAATCTCCTGATCCTTCCAGAAACCTTTGCACACCCAGCTGTCTTGCATAAGAGACTGACTCATGCACAAGACATTCAAACCTATAGAACGTTCTTCCTCAAGACTTGCGGAGTTGACAACCCCCCTGGGATGGGAGGACAGTGAAAAGCCTCATCCTCTGGAGTGGCAGAAGAACCTGGGAAATAGGGTTAATTTCCTCACCCATGCCAGAAACGCCAGCCAGAGTGCTCAGATGAGGCAATATGAATATCAGCATTACATATTTCCAGGAAATATAGGCTCAAGTTCTTGATTGATCTTTTTCCTCTTTGTAATGCTACTCACAACTGGATCACCTCGTAGTCTGAACCACCTCAGGGTAATCATGGCTAATCTTGGCCAACTGTACTTCATTTCTCTGAGCATCTTGGAGCCACTGTGTGAAATAGAACCTTTCTATTTCTTTTTCAAGTATTTTAAAGAATTAAAAACATTTTGTGAGCTTTATTGAAAATAATTGACATATAACACTGTATAAGTTTGAACTTTCTCATTTTCAATCATGCAGATGATTTCTTTTTCTAGAGTTTCTTTTGTCTCAATTTTAAGAGAAAATAAAGATTATATATTCATCACATTGCCTTATTTATTTTCTCAAGGTAGTAAGGGAGAAAGAGAACAAAAATGGGAAGCCAGTTTTCTAGTTTAGTGAATAAGTACCTTACCCTACATATCACCCATATGATATTGCAAAGTAAGATTGTTCAGCTGGGTATTTTCAAGCTCTACTATTTTTTATTTAAGAAGTGAAAAGAATGACTTAAATTATACAAATGCTGGGCTCAGATTAAAACCAGAATTAGTGTAGGATTTCATTTAATTTAATTTAATACATAGATGTAGGAAAACTAAACTTTGATTATTCTACCTAAAATCATAGCTCTTCCTTCCCAAATATTGGAGAGCTAGGCAGCCAATACAGAAAAATACAAAGGAAAAGTTAGGCATGGATACTGATTTTATGTGTTGTTGGTATTTTTTAGAATAATTCAACCAAAGTTGTTTCCTCTTCTTTAGATTCTGCATCATTTTTCATGGTCTGTGCCACAGTGGAACTCAGTCATTCTTTCAGACTTATCTGGTGCTCAGGTTTTGTTTTGCTCCTCTGCAGTTTCCTACCCAGCATAATTTTCCAGTCAGGTTAGCCTGAGCAAGGAACAAGTACCAGCCTGGGCTTTTTGTCATGTTTCCAGGAGAGACTTGCCCTAGTTAACAAAGAAGGAAAAGCCTTGACTCAGCACAAATTACACTAGGAATTTAGTGACTGAGTCACCATTCATCCTTCCCATCTCTGTATTTTAGATTCTCCCATGACTGCAGAGATATATTTTCTTCTAGATAACTTGAATTATGAATATAGTTTCCTACCTTTCTCTTAGAAGGGTTTAAAAATATTCTCACCAGGCACGGTGGCTCGTGCCGGTAAGCTTCAGCCTATGAAGTGGCCAGGGCTAGGGAATCGCAGTTCGAGTCCTGCCTGGGGCCCGTAGCGAGATGTAGTTTCAAAAAACTAGCTGGGCGTGGTGGCACACACCTGTAATCCCAGCTACCTGGGAAGCTGAGGCTGGGGATTGCTTGAGTCTGTGGCCCCCTGGGCAACGAGAGCCTGCAGTTCCACTGGCAAAAATAGCGAGACCTAGTCTCAAAAAAAAAAAAAAATTCTCCTTAACAAAAACAGACAATCAGACCAAAGGAATAGAATTGAGTGCTCAGAAATAAAACCACACATGTATGGTCAACTAATTTTTGACAAAGGGGCAAAAGACATGCATTGGAACAAGAATAGCCTCTTCAATAAATGGTTCTGGGAAAACTGGACCACTCCATGCAAAACAATGAACCAAGACAACTCCCTCACACCATGTACAAAAATCAACTCAAAATGGATAAAAGATTTGGAAGTTAGACCTGAAACCTTAAAATACATACAGTAAAATTTGGGCAAAATACTTCAAGACTTACAAGTGAGAAACTCCTTTCAGGACACATCTCCAGATACTAAAAATATTAAGGAATACATAAGCAGCTGGAACTACATCAAATTAAAAAACTTCTGTACAGTAAAAGAGACAATAGCCAAAACAAAAGAAACCCAACGGAATGAGAAAAAGTTTTGCCCTCTATACAAGTAATGAAGGTCTGATGACAAAGACTCACAGAGAACCCACACAACGCAACAAAAACAAGGCAAAAATCCCACTCAAAAAATGGGGAGAAGAAATAAAAAGACACTTCTTCAAAGAGGAAATACAAATGGCCAATAGGCATATGAAAAAATGCTCAACATCACTAGTAATCAGGGAAATGCAAGTCAAAACCACACTGATACACCATCTTACATCAGTAAAAATGGTCCTTCTCAAAAAAACAAGCAACAAGTGCTGGTGTGGCTGCAGTCTGGTCCGGCCACTATGGAAGGATGTGTGGAGGACCCTCAAACTACTGACAATGGAGCTATCATTTGATCCAGTGATCCCACTACTGGGAATATGGGAACATACCCAAAGGATTCGAAAACACTAGTTCAAAAGGACACTTGTACTCATGTTTATCACAGCACTATTTACAATTGCCAGAATATGGAAACAGCCCAAATGCCCCCAAACTGGTGAATAGTTGAAAAAGATGCAGCATATTTACACAATGGAATATTATTCTGCAATCAAAAAATGGCAAATATGACTGACACATTTGTGATAACATGGATGAACCTAGAGGGACTCATCTTAGCAGAAATAAATCAAAAAGAAAAAGACAGTCCCGCCTGGGGCCCGTATAGTGAGACCTAGTTCCAAAAAATAGCTGGGTATGGTGGCGCATGCCTGTAATCCCAGCTACCTGGGAAGCTGAGGCTGGGGATTGCTTGAGTCTGTGGTACCCTGGGCAACGAGAGCCTGCGGTTCCATGGGCAAAAATAGCAAGACCTAGTTTCAAAAAAAAAAAAAAAAAGAAAAAGACAGAAACCATATGATCTCACCTATAGATGGGATATAGAAATAACAAAAGACCAGAAAAAGGTCAAAATAAGACAGTGGATCTGGGGCAGGCAGTGAGGGAGGGGAAGGGGAGAGGAAGAAATCAGGGATGAGAGGAACACAAGAAGACTGAAATGAAGGTCCATGGGCAGTAGGGTAGAGGGAGAACTCTGGGGAATGCAATGATGTAACACACACATATCCAAAAATATGTAAACAATAAAGTGATTACATAAAAAATTAAAAAGAAAAACACATTAAGAGATTTGTGAGTAGTAGAATACTAAGATGACTTCTATAAAACTAAATGAGGAAGAAAAAAAATCTCCTGTATTTTCTTCTAACACACACACACATATATATACATGTATGTATTTCTTTAAATGTATATGTAGTCTTGATTATATACGTAGTCTAAAACCACGTACTATGAACATGTAAGAGAGATTTTTCCTGGGAAGGACCAAGCTCACATGCTGAAGAGAGTAGAAGGAAAGATGGAAAGAACTTGGGTTACTGATGATAATGAGTCACTAAATTACCTAAGACAAGAGACTTTTTGTTACATGACACTATAAATCACCCTTCTTGTTGAAGTGTATCGCCTGATAGGATAGTATTAGGTTGAATCATATAAAATTATTGATATTCTATTTTTTAACTACTTTTCCCTACCATTGCGTCTAGTCTAAGGCAGATAGCTTTTTTTTTTTGACAGTTCAAGATTTTTATTCAGACTCAGAGCTATTGAACGATGTCTATGACACCACAAGAAAGATGAAGGGCATATCATGTACCATTATAATTATAATTATATAATTCACCATTATAATTAATGTTAGCAGTCCTGAAAATAGCTATATAAAGCAATGATAAAAACATGACAATGACATTATTGACTAAATCTTTGCATGTGATCCTATTTAATAATAATGACAAATCTCAAGCTTGAAGGACTGCACTTAGGATAAGTAGTGCAAATGCAAGCGTACTAATTACTAGTGTAATAATGAATATTATTACCAGAAGCTAGAATGTTCTCATAATTTGAATTTTCAAAGTCAAATTTCCCACAAAATTGTTTTTCTCTACTGTTGACATTGCTTGTAGACTGTGTTTGTAGGCTCTGTATTTCTGTTTCACATGGACACACCACACTTAAAATGTAAGGTCTAAGTGAAGTGAATGCATGTTCTTCTGATCTGTGGCCATTTTATTTGATTCTTGCTAAACCCCTCTAATTTTGAGTGAAATACTTGCTGTGAGTCAAGGGTGGTGGAAACATCACTTTCTTCCAATGTCATCAGACTAGGTATCTTTCAGCTTAATATTTTTTCTCACAAATAGTGGGAAACATTTTGATTTGAAAATCTCTGAAAAATAGTCTGTTTTATTTGAGGCAGGTACTTTCTAAGTTTCTGTGCACTCATTATAATTTATTCTGTATTAAAAGTAAATCAGTATACGAATGTTGTTTAGGTTAAGGCAGATATCTTCCTAACCTACATTCAGTCTTCAATTTCCTCATCTGTAAAGTTGAAATTTGACACCTGCTTCATTATATTTTCTCCACCCCAAGGGAGCTTCAACTTCCATTCACTTCACCGTTCACAGGAATAACCGATTTAACATTCAGTTGTATATCCTATCTGTTTTATATAGGATATAATCCTACATAGGATATGATTATATACTCTATAACATAGAGTATATAGTATAATACTCTATACTCAATTAAGTATATAATACTCTATACTCAATTAAGTATATAATACTCTATACTCAATTAAGTATATAATCTTAATTGGTCCATTATATTTTCATAAGTATTCATTCAAAATTTGATCTCTGTGTAGGATCTACTTTTTGACATAGTATGCTATCTTTTAATGAAACAACCAGTTAAGATGATAAAACATGTGCGGTACAATTTTTCTGATAGTAGAATTTTTTTTTTTTTAATTGAGAGACTAGGTCTTGTTATTTTGCCCAGGGAACCACAAGCTCACATTGCCTGTGATACCAGGAACTCAAGCGATCCCCAGTCTCAATTTCCCAGGTAGCTAGGATTACAGGTGTGCACTATCTCGCCCAGTTATTTTTTGAGACTAGGTCTCACTATGTTGCCCCAGGCGCGTCTTGAACCCATGGACTTAAGTGATTCCTAGTCTCGATCTCACCTCATAGGCTGCGATGAAAGGCATGCGCCACTGGTGCCCAACCTGATAAGAGTAGATTAACTGCTGTAACAAAGACTGCTAAATCCTAATAACTTAATACTAGAAACATTCATTTTTGCTCATCTGACAGTTCAGTGTAGGGAAGGGAGTGAGCAGGTGACTGCTCTCTCCATATTGCTTTCAGCATAATAAAATTGCAAATTATGATATATTAGCCATTATTTATATACAAACTAATGGATAGTCCATTAGTTTGCTTTCTAATGGCCATGCTTAGTTAAAAGGTTTTTAAAAAAGCAAGTTGTAATTGTGTTCAAATATGTGTAATTTAAAGGTTTTAATCAAATGTAAATTAAATGCAAATATAAAAATCATTTAAATGTTATGTTTTCTTTTAAATACTGACATTATTAAAATTAAAAGGTAAAATGTTTTATAGCTTTTAGAAGCAACATGTTGTAAATCAAAATTATTTAAATTTTTTATTTATAAATTTAATTTATAAATTATTTAAAATAAAACTTTTTTCATTTTGAAAATTTAGATTCTGATTCTATGAATTTGTATAAATTTAAAAAACAATTTGCAATCCTAGTATTCAATGTCCATTTAGCTGCCAAAGTAAATGATGGGTATCGTGCTTCGTACATATTCCACAACTTCTACATCTACTAATTTAAAAGTAGTATGAGTTATTTATTATCTAGTCTGCATATGTACGTGTTGCAAGCACACACGCACACACACACAGAAATATGAAGAGAGACAAGAAAACCGACACACAGCACCACTAAAAACAGATACCCATTTTAATGCAAGTATCTGTTACACTCATGCTGAGAATTTGCAAGTTAATTAATTTGTCTTTCCTCCTCCTCAGTTGGTTGCTCTGTTGAAATCCTCCCTGTATTCAGAAGCAGTGTACATTCTACAGTTCTTCAAAGGACTGTTGTGCAGTTAGGAAGAATTTCCCTCTGACTTTATTCCATGCTGCCGCCATGTCTCTAGTGATCCCTGAGAAATTCCAGCCCGTTTTGCAAGTACTCAAAACCAACATTGATGGGTGGTGGAAAATGCCTTGGCCATCACTGTAACTAAGGGTGTGGGGTGTAAGTATGCTCATGTGGTGTTGAGGAAAGCAGACATCGACCTGACCAAGAAGGCTGGAGAGCTTACGGAGGATGAGGTGGAATGTGTGATCGCCTTTATGCAAAACCCACAACAGTACCAGATTCCTGACTGGCTCTTGAATATGCAGAAGGATGTGAAAGATAGGAAATACAACCAGGTCAACAGTCTGGACAACAAGCTCCATGAAGACCTGGAGTGACTGAAGAAGATTCGGGCCCACAGAGGGCTGCACCATTTCTGGGGGCTTTGTGTCAGAGGCCAGCATACCAAGACTACAGGATGCTGTGGCCATGCTGTGGGTGTGTCCAAGAAGAAATAAATCTCTAGGCCTTGTGTCTTAATAAATAGTTTATACACTTAAAAAAAAAAAGGAATTTCCTTGTGACTTAAACCATATTAGTCACAATGACAGATTTTAAGATATCAGGTTGTGCTATGTTAGCACTGAAATACCAGACACCGTGTATCAGGGAGTACAAATTTCTTGAGAGCTTGTTAGGAGGTCTTAGGAGGGGTGTGCAGCTGCTGACACACCCTCCACAGAGGACAGTCATCTCTACTCTGGGAAGGCAGTCCTCTTCTGAGCACGCAGGTTGGTGAGGGAGGAAGGGAACACCAGCCTAGCTAGCCAGACCAGCCAATACAACCCTGGCAATCAATGGGGTGATAGATGTTGAAGCCAGATCGTCCTCACATCTGGGAGTACACATTTCTTTCTTCCTTCCTTCCTTCCTTCCTTCCTTCCTTCCTTCCTTCCTTCCTTCCTTCCTTCCTTCCTTCCTTCCTTCCTTCAGAGACTAGGTCTTACTATGTTGCTCAGGTTTGTCTCAAATCTGCGGACTCAAGTGATCCCTAGCCTAAGCCTCCCAGGTAGCTGAGATTACAGGTGCATGCCACCATGCCTAGGTTTTTGGGAGTACACATTTCTTAAATAATATTTTCTTACATATTTACATATTCCTGTGAAATGTGGGACTTTTAAAAGTGTGTAACCAAGGAAGGGAATCCTTGTCTGGGACTAAGGGCATCATCACTGCTTATGTAGTCTTAGCTTGGTCGCCAGGGTCCTTGACCTGGGAATTCCCAGAAAAGAGGGACCTTTTAGGTCCCAGGGCCAATATCTACCATTGAGGTTTAATGTCAGTGTGGCATGAAGGAAAGATGGAGTGCCCACTGGACATGAGAGAATTTGCCTCATCAAGTCTCTGAGACAAGATGACTATACTAAAATTATGTCAATTCAAATAACACGGCCCTGTGGGAAATCCAAGTAAACAGTGTGGTAACTGTGTTTATAGACGGATTACCTGAACCATTGGTATCTGAAAGTGTGCCACATCTGCACTCAGATTCATCCTCAGATCTCAGTGACCTTTCCCTCTACTCCTCTTCATGTCCTCATTTCCATGACAAGGACATACCTGGACATTTTGTCATCACATGAACTCACTGCTCCTCAGTTATCTTCAACATCCCACTTCAAACACAACTTCCTACTCCTCCTGTTTTCTGCCTTGCTGGCTCCCTTGTCCCATAATTATTCTGTCTGGCAAAGGCTAGGTGTGCAGTAATTCAATTCTGACTTCAATATGTCACCAATGCAACTGGAGAAAATCAGACAGGTAGACTTCAGTCTCTTTACATCACTGGTCATCAATATCTACTGGGCTTTCAGAGATATCTGGCCACCTGTTCTGCCACAGTCAAGCATAGACCCAGTGAAGTTATGTAATTTTGGAAAACATTTTTTAGAAAACAAAATTCCACAAAACTAGGTATACAAAAGTGGATGTGTATTTAGGAGAAAATGCCCACAAGTACTGAAATAATGGGAATTCAATGTCTTCTGAGATCTCTGTAGGCAATTTATCAGCAATACTTGAATAGAAAGGTTTCTGATAGCAGCCTATATACTTGATACAGACACTTGAAATATTTGTTGAATGAGGAGGGGAGAATAGTCAATACAGAGAACCTTTTAAGTGTCTAATTCATGTGGTAGAGATGATGAAGGGGGGTTCCAAGCAGAAATAACATGAACAAGGAGCAGGGACGCACTCTTTTTAAAAGCTTGTCAGTAGCCATTATGTTGGATCAATTTGTTGTAGAAAAATGAAAAGTTTCAAGAATTGGGACAGGCAGTATTATCTGTGGAAGCCAGGATGATGACCAAGAAAAGGTCATTTTCCCTTTTTACGGTTACTGTCATCATTGATATTTAGTTGCTTAGGTATAAAGAATCTAATAGCCACTGATCTACTTTGCTTAACTCTAGTCAAAGATATCTGGTAACTTTGGAGTGTCTCAGGTTTCTAAACAGATTCAGTGGCCATGGATCATAGATTTAGTCATTGTTCTAATATTCTTTGTTGTGGCATGATTTTGTACCATGCCCGCACCAGATGGTTTTCAGCATTACTTTTTCTTTATGGCGTTTGAGGTTTGTTTGATTGATTTAATGAGAAATTGGACAGTTACTGTCTCCAGTATCACACTGCAAACAGGATCCAAGAAGGCAGTAACGAAACAATATAAACTAAGTTTGAGTTCTACTTCTCCAAAGAGTCTACACTTAGTTCCAAAACATTCATAATGTGATGAATATTATTAAAAAGATGTTATAAAATGACAGCTTTTGTACAATTATTTTCCCACAGAGCCATAGTTTTAATTTTTAAAAAATTTGTGGTAACATTGGTTTATAGCATTATATATGGTTGAGATATAGGCTCTCATTTTAGATGTTATCATTTCACACCCATCACCAAGGCACCCAGAGCTTTCCAGTATAGTTCATTGGGTTACCTGCCCACTTTGCTCCCCAATCTCCCATTCTGGTAGCCTCAATTCTAAGTCAGATTTCTAAGATTTGTCTTAGTTTGGAGGTACCACATGTTCAGACTTCAGATAATACTATAAGGCTATAGTAATCAAAATAGTGTGGTATTAGAATAAAAATACATACAGATCAGTGGAATAAAATGGAGAACTCAGAAATTAATGATCTCACATTTATATGGACAATAAATCTACAAAGAAGTCAACTATAAACAATGGAGAAAGGGAAAGTCTCTTCAACAAATGGTATTAGAAAACTGGACACATGTGTAAGGATGAAACTAGACCACACCATATACAAAAATGAACTCAAAATGGGATAAAGACTTGGATGTCTTTTAAATCCAGGGTATTCTGGATTAGCTAATTCACTACAGCATAGTTTATAGTGACAAAGGATTGTATAACCTGAAATGCCCACCAAGAAAGGTTAAAAAATTATGGCATTATCTTCACTATGGAGATCATTAATGCTTGTTTATACTTAAAGTAATTCTGGAACTATATACTGGATGTTGACAACATTGGTGGGCTCTGGAAGGGGGTTGGGCTGAGGGGGGGTGGGAGAGATTATTCAATTTATATGTTCTGTATTACCTAGCTCTCACCATTCCAACTGAAGAAAAAAAATTCTAGAGCTACAGAACACATTTGTAGTTTTTAATACATAGGAAACTTGAGAAAAATCCTAGCTAGAGAGAGTAGTTATGATGGAAATTACTTAGAGAAAGTTCAATAGGTGACTGTCTGATCTTTCCTATTCTCCTTTACTCGCCATTCAGAACACAGGGAAAAAGGATAGGAAAGATAAGAAAAGGATAGTACAAAAAAATTCATGGAGTCAAGGAACTTGTATGACTGATACTTTATTGTGAACTGTTTGCAGTAGAACATTAACCCTTTGACATGTACATTTGTTTACTTTTTGTTGGAGACCACACACAGTGTGATGCTCAAAGGCCGAGAACCTCATCTTATGTCAGTCTAGTCAGTGGTTGCCTACTTATAGTTCAACTTTCAAGGAAAGAAGTCAGGAAAATCTGATTTTAGCATTACAAATTAAGGGCTGCAGGATTTGCAACCCATTCATATAAAGTGCTTAGGTTCAGTGCAAAAAGGGCAGACTGAGAGGGTAAGCAGATGCCATGGAAAGACACTTCCTGGGAGACAGATGCAATCTGACTCAAAGAAGGAAGAGTTACTTGTCAAACTTCTCCCAAATGGATATATAGCATTTTCTTTGTGGTCTTTTTCCTAAAAGGTTCAAAACTTTGAATCTGATAGCCTGTACTTGTGGTTTATTAAGCCTGTACTCGTGGTTTTTTATTAAAAAACCTGACTCAAGGGAAATCCATAAGGTTTCTAAGCACCAGAGATACTGACTTGGGCTTCCAGTTCCGTCTCAGCAGCAAATGTGAGATGGGCAGGCTGAGCTTGGACTTGTGGGAAATGCAGAGCTGCTGAGCTTTTCTCAGGCCTCTCATGTACAAATCAAGTCACAGATGACAACTCTTCTAAAACATCGCTACATCTGGTGTGAGAAGACACACCAGTGGACACCAAAGAAATCCTTTGCCTGATTTCCCCCTCACTGGGCACGTGCTACTCACTTTCCCCTTGTCCCAACTCTTGTCCCTAGGCTCAACACTTGCTTCCCTGTGACAGGACAGGCAGTTCCCTGCAATGAATGCAGGTCTTCGCATATTCACTCTTCATTCTTGAAAAGTCTGAAGAGAAACAGTGGTTTTCTATCCAACTGAAAGGGCACGAATAGAACAAAGTTGATTTATTAATCTTAAGATCCTGGCAACCACTTCTCTCCTCAACTTCTCAAAAAGGGGGCCACATTCTTTCATTAGCAGCAAGGATAGTCAGCAACTCCCTAGCATTCCTGTTTGGAGAGAATGTGATGGGGCCCTTCTTGCCTGTGTGGGGCTCCAGACCATAGAATGTGTACAAACCCCCACAGCTTTCAGATGGAAGCACCTGACAACTCTTCTGTTTAGAACACTTTTCA
Source organism: Uropsilus gracilis (assembly GCA_004024945.1). Classification (NCBI taxonomy): domain Eukaryota; kingdom Metazoa; phylum Chordata; class Mammalia; order Eulipotyphla; family Talpidae; genus Uropsilus; species Uropsilus gracilis. The sequence continues at coordinate 23,704 of PVHY01003016.1, forward strand.
AAGACTCTCAATAACTCCTTGTGCTTGTGAGAGGAGACACTGGAACAGTTTTATTCCATAGGTAGCACTTGCCCCAAAGCTAACCCTGGATTTTGGATACACAAGCAATCTTTTGGAGTTGCTTTAGAATTCTCTGTAAAACCCATCTAGCTATGAGGAGCTCCTGTAGTGTCTCCACATGGAGGGATCCATGTACAAACAGGATGACCTGGGTTGAGAACCAAAAGGCAGGGAAGGCTTTTAGAAGAGCAGAAGCTTAAAGTAAAGTGCCTCTTGTTAGGGGGAGAGAGTTTAGTTTGTTCAGAAATGCTTGGGCGTAAACATAAACCCACAGGAGTGTAAACACACTCACTCACTCTGAGGTAGAAAGAACTGGCCATCTCCAGACAAACACACACAGAATCCATAATCTTATAGAAACATGGCACTTGCGTGAAAGCTCCCATCCTGCCCAAGATGGCAAGTAGGGGCCAATCCAGCTCTTTCCAACCTGGGGCAGAGCCGGGGAAGTCCCACTGTCCAGAGGAAAGAGTGAAAAATATCCCCATCGCTCCTCTTCCACAGTGCTCACTCCTGTGGCCCAGAGTTACTTCTTGGAACCTGAGCTGGGTGCCCCCCGGCTGTGGCTTGTTAGAAGCCACTGGGCACAGATGTCTTGCACAACTGCATCCCCGCTGCTCTTGGCCGCCTGCTGCACCTGCTGGACAAGGGCCGTGGCCCGTGAGTGCTCTTGCTTCACCGCAATCAAGTAAGCAGAACGCAGTTTGCAACATGTCAGGTAGGCCTGAACCTGGCAATGGGGTAGAAGAGACAGTGGATAGGACACAGTAAAATCAGAGCGTTCAGGCAGCCTGCATTACTTCCCACCTACCAAATGAGAGACTAGGTTCTTGCCTTTTGTTACATTACAATTACTCCTTAGATATTTGGGACACTAGTTGTCTTAGCTTGTAGTATAACATATTATTACAAATAAAACCAGAATTTAAAAAAGGTGACAAGGCAGGAGGCAAAGCGAGCCCTCTTCCTTCTACCCTGAGCTCTGTGACATCCCTGCCCAAATTGTAATCTTATAATTACTTGGGTGACTGCTATCTGTCGCCTTGACTGTACTTCAAATTACACGAGGGCAGAAATAGTGTCTATCTTTTCCACCCTGGTATTCCTGGTTCCCAGCACAAGGCCAGGCATGTGGTAGGTGTTCCATAAATATGCGTCAAGTGAATGAATGAATGGGGCATCATATGCCCTCTATGATCTCCCCATATATTTCTATTTTTAACATGCTCAATTTAAAATATTTTATTTATTTATTTTTTAATTAATTAATTTTTTTTTGAGACTAGGTCTCGCTATTTTTGCCTGTGGAACCGCAGGCTCTTGTTGCACGGGGTACCACAGACTCAAGCAATCCCCAGCCTCAGCTTCCCAGGTAGCTGGGATGACAGGCGCGCGCCACCACGTCCAGCTATTTTTTTGGAACTAGGTCTCGCTACGGTCCCCAGGTGGGACTCGAACCGCGATCCCTAGCCCCGGCCGCTTCATAGGCTGAAGCTTACAAGCACGAGCCACCGTGCCTGGCCTTCAATTTAAAATATTTTAAAGGTAATTTTATTTATTTGTTTGTTTGTTTATTTATTTATTTATTGACTGATTGATTGAGACTAGGTCTTGCTATTTTTGACTGTGGAACTGCAAGCTCACATTGCCTGTGGATTCAAGCAATCCCCAGCTCTGCAGGCTCACATTGCCCGTGGATTCAAGCAATCCCCAGCCTCAGCTTTCCAGGTAGCTGGGATTACAGGTGCGTGCCACCATGCCCAGCTAATTTTTGGGACTAGGTCTCGCTGTGTTGCCCTGGGCAGGACTTGAACCATGATCCCCAGACCCCGCTGCGACTCTATAGGCTATCGCTTACAGGCATGCACCGGGCCTGGTTTTAACAGGAAATTTGGGGAAGAAAATGCACAAACATAATTAGAAAAGTTCTGCTTAAACACTAACTCCAATTGGACTATGTTGTTTGGCTCAGAGGTGGCTCAGTTTTAGGTGTGTGTGTGTGTGGGGGGGGTATCTTTCCTGTGCTCTGGCTGCTCTCTATTTCATACATCCTCCCATTGTTGTTCCCTGGCCCTGGTCTCACCAGGCCCTACCTGACGAGGCACTGATCTAAGTCAGTGAAGATGAGCTCTTGAGGCATCTCAGAGCTCCAACCGGTGGCGCCTCTTCTGCCTGGCTGTTGGAGGGGACTATGAACCCAGTTACAAGTATCTCATTGCAGGATGTGTGGTATGTTCTGAACTCATGGAGGAGACTGAGTCCTCCTGGTCAGAAAGGGTGCTGCTATGCTGGGAGGCTACTTTTACCCAGGCCTTCGGCTCCACTAACACCTATACAGATTATATCTGTACCACAAGTTGGCAGGAAAAATTACCAGGAGGAGGGCATTTTGCAAGGGAAGTCTGCAATAGGAGCAGAGTGAAGCTGGTATGTGGCAAGGTCATTTGAGCTGAGATCACTTAAAATAGCTGTGAGAAGAAAAACCTTAAAAGGTCAGAAAGCTGGTCCACATTTTTGTGTTCATCTCTCCTGGCGAAAAAGCCTCCATCCTGAAGAGTGGGAGACTCCTGAAGACTTGGAGGCAGACAATCATCTGGGAATCTGGGATTCTGGGTATATTTTCTGGCTGTCAGGCTCTTATTCTAATTCAAGGAATTATCCTTACTCCTGTCATACTTTCATCCTCATCAAGATGTTGTGGAATAAATGGAGAAATGTTTATTAACATGTTCCTAATCCCTCAATTGAAAAATGTCCTGCAAATTCAGGGATTAGCAAATCAGTCCAGGGATTAGCAATTGCCATGGGAAGCAGCTTTGTGGTTGTGTAAGAAGCTGACATTAGTTTTCTTTTTCCAGAGCATCCCACTTTAAGTGGCCAGGGCATCTGGTTTGGTTTCCCCAGGCCTCTCTTGGCCCATTTCTCTGGATCGCAGGAAGATTGAGTCAGTGGTCAGCATGTACAGGAGCAGCTGGGAATACTTTATTCTGGTGGGGCTGCCTTGCAAAGGCAATATGAAACAGAGGTTGATGAATTTCCTATTACTCAGGAAGGAAGAGGCCTGTTCTGGAAAATGAAATACATCTGTTGTCAAAAAACATGAAACAAAAATATATGTGTTGGTCAAAGGGTTGTAAAAGGTAGCTATTTCCCTCCAGGTTCAAAAAACGCCTACCTACTCTGAGAACCTCATTTCCTCAGTTAACCTGATGATGGAAGTAAGGGGGATAGAGACAAGGCAAGCCCTGGGTGCTGCTCACGAGCAACCCCAGGGTTTGGAGACAATATGGCTCACCTTGTTGTCGTCGTTGTGAATCGCCTGGATTAGACCCTCCAGCTCCTGTGCATAACAGAAACACAGCAGTCATGAGAGGCAGCGAGTCCCCAGTATGGGAGCCAGGGCCCAACCCAGCCTCTGCCCTGACTCTAGGGTGGGGATATCTATTCAACACTTCTGGTTTTTTTTTAGACTACGTTTCGCTATTTTTGCCTGTGGAACCACAGACTCACATTGCCCGGGGTACCACAGACTCAAGCAATCCCCAGCCTGTTTCCCAGGTAGCTGGGATTACAGGCGCGTGCCACCATACCCAGCTATATTTTTTTGGAACTAGGTCTCACTATGTGCCCCCAGCGGGACTCGAACTGCAATCTCTGGCCCAGGTTGTGGCTTCCTAGGCTGCCGCTTATAGGTATGCACCACCATGCCTGGCTATTCAACACTTCTTTTCATACTCAACTCTTGCTGCAAAAGGAAATCTACTGATTACACTAAGCTTGGGAATTTGAAGAAGACCTACTCCCAAGGGGTCTTCACAAAGGGACATAGCTCTGTTCACATGACACACACACACACACACAAACCAGAGGGACAATTTTGAAGACAACATGCTTTCAAGGCCATCCACTGGCCCATTCCGACCTCCTCTACAGTCACAGAAAGAAGCTCAACTCCACTGCTGCAGAGACACTTTAGGTAAGACATTAGGCCTTCTGAATACAGAGGTTACCATTATGGAACGTTCTTTCCAAGCCATTGCTACAGAGAGGCTAGGAAGATAGAGGCATCTTGTAGAGTTTCAGGTAGATTATAAGAAACAGAAACAAAGAGGGTGATGTTGAAGACACTGGACTAGACAGAGAAGTGGAGTGGTTTGGGGTGAGCGTGCCTGAGGTGGAATTCTCTTGAATGCTTCTAAGCAGTTGAGGAGGATGACGTCTCCATCGCTTTTGGCGGCCATGCCTGACTCGCTGACACACTTGAGCAGCTGTCGTATCTCGCTGTACTTCTCCCTCTCCACCAGCTGCCGGGCAGCTCTGCAGTAGGTGGTGGCAGCGTCCAGCTGGAAATCCTAGAACAGACGCAGGACAATGGGCTTAGGGTGGCAGGGGACGTCCCCACAGAAGGAAGGCCATATTTAAGAAGCACCCACCATGTTTGTCATAGATAATTATATGAATCACAATCAGAATAGAAAACACGTGGAACCAATAAGAGTAGGTCTTGCTATGTTGCCCAGGGTAGTCTGGAACCCATGGACACAAGTGATCCCTGGCCTCAGCCTCCCAGGTAGCTGGGATTACAGGTACGTGCCACCATGCCCAGCTTGCAACCATTACATTTGAAATGGTCTGCTTCACTTGCTGCTATGTCACTGCCTAGAATTAATCTACTGCAATCGCCAATACCAGTCACTTTTCTGTATGAGTCACTTTCCTGGGGGGAAGGGTTGTTGGGATCTGGTAATGGAAGCCTGGATACCTGGTGATTTGTTAGAGGTGCCTTAGAGACCAGTTGCTGGAAATTACCAAACACCTTGGGAGATGCTGCCCCTTACCCTGCTCAGCAGGGGTAACTGTGTGGAGGGTGGTCCAAGGACTCATTGAGTACCAGATCCCTGAGTCATGCACAGTGTGTTCAAGGCTTGGCCTGCCAAGGTAGTCCTCACAGTGTGTATGTGCAACTGTGTGGTGGGGGGTGAATGGAGAGAATCTGCTTCTGGCAGTTTTGGTGCCCTGGCCCAGTTGCTGCTTCAACACCATAGTCACAGCTGTCCTCTTATCATAAGCAATAGAAAATGTACTTCTGGAGCAGCTCCTGAGAGCACAGAGGCTGCTTGTGATTCCTCCTGCTACACAGGATATCGCCCGGCCACCTCCTCCAGGCATACTTCTCTGTGAGAGCAAGCAGAGGCAATGGGGTCCTGGTTTCTGCTACTTGACTGACTGATGAATCTGTCATTGGTTACCTGGCTCTTGGCAATGTGACCCAGAATCTTGAATTTAACCCAGTTCTGTAACAGCCACCTCCTTTTATCCTTGATGTACATGTAAATCTGCTTTCCTTGGGATAAAATGTTCTGGAGTTTAATCTCTTCTGGGATAGTGGTCAGGTGCTGATCGCCCTTGGTATAATCCTGAGTAACCTACACCATACCTGCAGGACACGGAATGCGATTCCAAAACCATCTTCTACATTTTTCCCTCCTAGCATGACCTGAAAATAAGAGGGAAACATGCTTAAAGAAGCAATCGTACTGGAGCAGCCCCTCACTCAAGAATGAGGGTTCCCCAATTATCTAACATCTATTTGTTTAGACTATTAAGTGCCAGGGGAACTGGGGATATGAGAGTGATCAAGATGGACTTGATCTCTGTCTTTTGGCATTCATATTCTAGTGGGAAGACAGTGAGTAAACAGAACTGAGACAACCACCAGGTAGCTGCAATTGTCTGAAGGAGATCAGACTGCCAGAACCTGGAAATATTCTATGTACCTTGCAGGCAACATCCATCTTCATGGGGTTATTTCCAAACAGAGTTGGCAGAGGCAAGCTGGTGATCTGTGAGGTGCCTACACTTTCACACCGGTGCAAGAACCTGGTGACTTCCATCTGCAGCTGGAGCGTGTTCATGTGCCTGTGGTGACAGGAGGGGGGGCATTACAGTCTAGTCTCCAGAGCAGCTGCAAGAGAGCTGTGACTAGGGTCCAGTGACTGGGTAGTCATAAGATGGCCATGAAATAGGCAAAAGAAATGATTTGAAGGGAAAAGATATCCAGGACATTCTGAGAAGTTATGACAAGATAAAAATGGGTGCCTTGTGTTTTTAGGTGCTCCATGGGGCCAAGTAATTTCCAGTCCTTGACTCCCATCCAAGTACTAACCAGGCCCGACCCTGCTTAGCTTCCGAGATCAGACGAGATCGGGCGCGTTCAGGGTGGTATGGCCGTAGACAGTTCCAGTCCTTGAGTTAGAATCTTTGGAGTACTACGTGCCAGACTGTAACAACAGAGGTCAAGATAGACATGGATTCTGCTCTCATGGCCTCCTAGGCTAAAGGAGAGATGGGTAATGAAGAGACACAGAACATCTAGTAATAGGCCTATGGAGGCACTAAATGGCAGCAGTGGACCATCTGCTTCAGATTTGGGGTTCTAAGCAGAGGAACTAAGGCTTAGAGGGGGGAAGAATTGGTGTATTGAGGACTCCCCAGGAGGTCAGTGTGAGAAGACAGTAGAGGGAGATAAAGGCGGTGCAAGAAGGTCATGCAGGACCTCTTCTGCCTATTATGAAGGGTTTGGAGTTTAGTCTGATTGTAACATGTGATCCCAATCGTCCTAGACTCTCATCTTCTGTGAGTGCTTCTATAGGATTTCCAGGTGTGTACTATAGGATTTCCAGGCGCTTCTATAGGATTTCCTTTTATAGGATTTCCAGGCGTGTACTTCATCCAGAACAATTCCATAGATGGGCTTTTTCCAGGTCAGAGTAGCTGACCACCAGCAGAGACTCCATTCCCGCCTATGTACCCCACCCTCCTTGCTCCCTGAGCCCTGAGCTACCTTGACACATCAGCAGCAGTCATCTTCTTTCGGAAAAAAGTGTTTTTTTTCTTTCTTGTGCTGCGGGAGGTTTCTTGGAGGTAGATCTTCAAGTGGTCCTTGGCCTTAAGTAGCCATGAAAGCTTCTCTCCGAGTTCTGTATATGTTTTTGCTTGGTGGCTGAAAAACCGGATACAGGTCATGGCAGCACGGACTTGGTCCTAGAAGAGAAAATGAACGTTCACACTGGAGGAGATCAAGGATTTTGGAAGGTAGGCATGTGATGAGACAGTGATCTGACCCCCACCTATAAAGCTTGGATGCCAACATTCACTCCCATCACCAGCTGGACTTCTATTTGTAGGAGACCACTCCTAGGACCAAGGGATCCCAAAGTGAATGTCTGGTTAGCTTTGGGTAGGACATTATTCCACCATAGAAGAGATCTTAAAAATAAGATCCTTATAATTCTTTCCATTCAACATGGCTTCACTCTTTTTTTAGTACTGAATAATTCAATTTCTCTGATTGGCAAACCTGAGACAGATTGAGAGAAACCAATTCCTTAGCCTGCATACATCTTCTGTAAAAACACTTCTTCATTCCTAATGAAAATGGCATCTGTGCCACATGTTTATTTTCAATCTGTCACATACCACTTTACTTTTTCATTCCTTGAATACCATTATGGACAAGAATGAAGTTTAGCTTTTTGGGATGAGGAAGGAAATCCTAATATTATTTGACGTCAGAGAACAACATGGCTTTGCTCTAGAGCTGGTCCAATAGGAAGCCCAGGGACCAAATGACAGTCTTGTTCCCCATTTCTGCAGCCTCTCTACATTCTCTGAAGGGTGCAGGAATCAGAGATGGAAGGTGGCATGGGGTGCTATTACCTTCATGAACTGCTGTAGCTCATACAGAATGTGGTAGTAGTTCTTCTTCTGTAAATGTTGGCAGGCAGCAATCAAGTACTTTCCCCAGCTCTCTAAGGTTGGATCAATGGATTCTAGCAAGTTTTCCAAAATGTGTAGCTTCCCACTTTTATAGCTTGGTTGGAAGATGCCTTCAATGAAGACTTCTGGAGGACTCTCCTGGAGCAGAGCAAGGGGGAAGTTAGAAGTCACAGCCTGATTGTGGCCTGTGTGGGATCCATTCTGAATTTTCTTCTACTCACAGACTTCCAGCACGTTCCTTCAGTGGTGTTTTCTAACCTTTCATGTGACCCAGATATCTGCCCCATTCTCCCCTCCTCTAAACAGAAAAACTGCTTGACAGAGTCACCTACATTATCTCCGATTTCTCTCTTGAGTTGTTTTCTCAAATCCATTCTTTTCTTGCTTTTATATCCACCATTCCAGACACTGACCCTCATGCCACCAATGACCTCTAAAGGGGGAAATCTATTTATATATAAATAAATTATTATATATATAATATATAATATAATATATTAAAAAAATCACAAAGATGTGAAATCTATATGTAAATAAATTATTTAATATTAAGAAAACAAAACAAAAACAAACAAACAAAAAAGAAATCCAAAGGTTAAGTATTGTTCCTTGTTTTTCACTGTTTTTTTAAAACTAGAGTTGATATAGCTAATGACTTCCTCTTCCTTAAAATGTTTTACTTGGCTTCTAGGACATCAGCATCTCCAAATTTTTTTTACAACTCCAGCTACTGCTTTGCTGATTTCTTCTAACCTTTGCTGATTCTCCTAATCTTCCCAGGGTTTAGGGAGAACCTGTTTTATTTTTTTATCAATACTTGCTTTTTGATTTCATATAGTTTTATGGTTTAAATATAATCAATTTACTGATTATGCCTCCTAAACTCCAGAACCGTATATTCAATTGTCTACTCAAAATGTCCTCTTGTGCTTCTAGAAAACATAATGGGGCACTTCTAATTGTTTCTCCTGAATAGGCTCTTTATGCAGTCTTCCCTTTCTCAGATAGCAATGTCATCCTTCCTGTTGCTCAGGTTGAAAATCTTAGCTATCTTTGTATTAGGGAGATAGATAATAAGCAATACCTTCCTTCCTGGTCTAGTATCTTTCATTCTTACCTCTATTTTCTTTTGTCTAAAGGTAACAAACCAAACTGAGTGATTCTGTTAAAACATAAATCAGACCTTTTAACTCCTTTGCTCAATCTCCCAGTGGTTTTCCTTCTTACTCAGTGCAAGCCCAGGAGATAAGAAAAGCCTCTTTTCATGACACAGAGAAAGCAGGACAAGCTTATACCAAGGTAAGTAAGTAAGCAGCTTAACTCTCTAAGCTATATAGGCACCAGTCAGGAGGAAGAGAACCAGGGCATTTTCATTCTCAGTTTGTACTTGAGAGAAGCAGTTTTCCTCAAACTCAAAACTGAGGAAAGGGATAGTTAGCAGCTAAACACCAAATAATTTAACTTTTACATTATTCTTGAGGTCTGGTTTGTAATTAAGACACAGAAGCTATAGCAATAGGGAAACATTTCCCTTTCACTATTCTGTAGGGATATGGTCACAATGAATCTGGGAACTAGTGACTTTACTTGAGACAATCCCAGATGATGTGGCTATTTGTCAACTTTCACTGGGTGCCATTTTGATTTAGGGCAGCAGACCAAAATTAAAGTGGGCCTTGGGTTTCTTTAATTTTATAGGAAATTTGGTACAGATTAGTCAATTCTTCTAAAAGATACCAAGGGCAATTCAGACAAAAGAGAAATTGCTAAAGGTCATGGTGAAATATAGTTCTGGCTTTACTTCACAAATGCTCCAAAGAAATAATGCACTTCTGTGGTACTGTTGCCTCGTGTGGAAGAGGGGCAGAGGATCTGAGGGGAAGAAAGGGAAAGCACATTCCTTTCATTAAATATTTGGGGCTCAACTCCAGGGTGTATGCTTCCTGGTCCATGTGGCAACAGCTCTGGTGGACCAATAGCTGGACTGGCAATGGGATGTGGTGGTGGGAGGTGTATGGACACAGAGAGGTTAAGCAATTTGCCCAATCACACAAAACTCATAATAAACAGCTCATTCTGAGACCACACTGTCAACAACTATCTGACTGTGCTAGATGTGTCAAAAGAAGGATCACAATTTGTCATTACTATTCATGGCCTGTGAGAAAGAACTTTGGGGACCAGGTTAAGATTTGTTTTTTTTTCTTTTTCTTTTTTTTAGTGATTTTTAAAAATTTTTTGTGGGAAGAAAGCGAGTTACATAGATAGGTATACATACTATAATACCATAATTATGAAATTATAACCATGCAAAATAATATATTATTTACTGATGTGTGATTTAAGAGTTTTAAATACCACTGGAATGGCAAACATCAAATCCAGTGTACTAATTATTATTTCTGGGAATGTATAATGGGGAATAGGATAAAAGAGATATCCACAGAGAATGTCAACTATCTCCGTGATGGTTCTTCTTCTTTCTTTCTTTTTTTAAAATTTAATTTATATTACATTATTGCATTATTGTGTATGCCGGGGCTTTCCCATTTCGCTAAGACCTGTTCACCATCCTGATCTTTTGTGCTCTTCACCTCCTTACCCCTCCTCCTCTCTCGCTCCATTGTTCAGTCCCATTAGTTGTTTTTATCTTTTCTTATTTGTTTGTTTGTTTTTCCCTATATCCATCATATAAGTGAGACCATCCTGTATTTCTCTTTTTCTTTTTGGCTTATTTCTGCTAATATGAGTCTTTCTAGTTCCATCCATGTTGTGGTTTTTTTTTTTGAGACTAGGTTTCACCATGTTGCCTGGAGAAGTTCTGATCCCGCGAACTCAAGTGATCCCCACCCTCCGCCTCCCAGATAGCTGAAATTATAGGTGCTTGCCACCAAGCCCGGCTGCTTTTTCAAGACTAGGTCTCTTTACGTTGCCTTGGTAGTCTCGAACCTGCGTACTCAAGTGATCCCTGGCTCTTGCCTCCCAGTGCTTGGATAACAGGCATGCGCCACCATGCCCAGCTCAGGTTAAGATTTGTATACTCTGAATTATGATTTGTGTGGAGAAAGTCTCCCATTTTGACCTCACTCTGCCAGAGGTGGTCCCATAGCTAAATCCTGGGTAAGGCTTACTGGCATGATAGTCCTCCTAAAGCTTAGCAGGTCAAACCAGGTGGGCGAAACAGGCACTGCCGTTTGAGAAAAGAGTGTGCCTACCTTGTTGAGGAGATGCAGCAGAGCTTCCCTCAGGCAGCTGTGCCTCACATAGAAGCTGATGATAGCCAGGTTGGTGCTATAGTTATGCAAGTAGAAGAGGCACTCCTGGTAGTAGGTGTTGTTCATGATCTTTCCTTCAGGTATCACTTCTAGAGAGAGGCTTTGGGTCCGAAGGGTAGCTTCCAGTTCCTTCAAGGTGGCAAAGTAATCATCATCTTGCTGATAGGAGAGAGTGAAAGGAGAAAATGAAACTCAGAAAGTTTGCAGCAGCTTCTGGAAATATTGCTTTCAAAGAATATTTAACAATATGGAAACCTGCTCATGATACAATTTTAAGAAGAGTAAAACAGGCATGGTATGAAATTCTATATGTTATAGTGTAATACAACATCAATTTCATTCAAAAACAAGATAGAAAATTGACCCCAAATCAAAAAGGTACTCAAGTTTGGGTATAATATGTGATTATGACTTTTTAAAAATAGTTTTATGTAAGTTCCTTTTTCAAAAAATGAAGAATTTGTATTACTTATTTAGCCATACAGAGTTTCTGGTGAACTATATGTAACAAAAACAATAAAATCCACATGCGGCAGCTCTGGCTGCTGAATGGAAGCCAATCCAATCCTTTCCTGCTCCAGTCTCCCCTCCCTGAGCTGACCCTCCCTCTGCTGTGTTCTTACCAAGGAGAGAACTGGCCTCACTGTGGACTCCAGGTATTCAACCACATCCTGTACCAGTCTTGAGCCATGATTCAGTTGATTGAGATCGAAAGGGGGCTTCAAACAGCGACTGAACTTCTCACGTGCAGCAGAGAGGTTCCCAGCTTTGAGGCAGGCCATGCCCCAAGCATGCCATGCACCAGTGGTGTCAAGTCCAGTCTTTGTGGAGACCTGCAGGAAAACCCCCTCCTTTCTATGAGAGTCCCATGATCTGTCCCCTTGTTGCTTGTCATCTTACCCTTTGTCACACCACCCACCATTGTTCTCACACTGGCAACCTGGTCAATTCTAGATACTTTGCCACAGCCAAGGACAACTGAGAGATGGCGATACCTATTTGCACAGCCAGGCCAAGGCAAGTCATTGAACTTAGCTTTGTTTTGCCTCACCTCAACGCCTAGTTGGTAGTATTCTGCTTCCAAAAGCTGGTTCCTCAGGCGGGTTACTGCAGCTGGCTGCAAGATCTGATCCAGAGATGGCACGTGGCGATAGGCAGCGGCAACCAAAATATTCAGGACATCTACCTTGCTGATATAGCTACAGGTAGAAAAAGGGCATGGTAAGGAGAACCATCTTATTAAGAATAAATTCCATTTAAAGACCTTCCATTTCATTTCCAATGTGAAATGTGACCATGTGACTTAAGAGGCAAACTCTAGAAGAGACTGGGATGCACTGACACTAGGAATATAAATACACCTGAGAAATGAATCCACTCCTACCAGCAAAAGGGCACAAAGGCAGCTATTTGGTACATCTGAATCCAGTGGAGGGAGAATCTGTAGCTTGAAACCACTACTATAAATTGCCAGGGAGGTCCATGCCACCTTGGGGTGGGTAGGGATCTACTGAAGTCAGGTATCTTTATCTATCATTCATTCATTCATTCATTCATTCATTCATTCATTCATTCATTCATTCATTCATTCATTCATTCATTCATTCATTCACTCATTCATTCATTCATTCATTCATTCATTCATTCATTCATTCATTCATTCATTCATTCATTCATTCATTCATTCATTCATTCTTGAGACTAGGTCTCGCTATTTTTTGCCCGTGGGACTGCAGGCTCTCATTGCCCAGGGTATCACAGACTCAAGCAATCCCCAGCCTTAGCTTCCCAGGTAGCTGGGATTACAGGCATGCACCACCATGCCCAGCCATTTTTTTTGGAATTAGGTCTCACTACGGGCCCCAGGTGGGGACTCGGACCGCGATCCCTAGCCCCTGCCGCTTCATAGGCTGAAGCTTACAAGCATGAGCCACCGTGCCCGGCCGTGAAGTCAGGTATCTTTAATTTTTGCTGTCCTCAGCCTAAGTGTGTATTTCCTCCATCTATATATCAGATTTTGAAGGATATATAGAGTAAGATGTTAAATTTACTTTTCCCTCTCATCTGAGAATATTTTTTTCTTTTAATTAGATGTTATTACATTTACATTACTTCTATTTGAGATATACTTAGATTTTTATTTTTACCATCACTGTTTGTTCATGTTTCCTTTGTCTTGTACCGTTTGCTATTTGAAGTGGTTCCTAGTTTTTTCCTCCTCTTCGCTTCCATTTCTTTCCATGACTATTCTTAAAACTTTACTTAACACATGAAATATCTATTTCTTTATATGCCAAGTAAAAAGATGATGTATTGCCTCTTGATGTGAAATTAACCCTATTACATTTCCTTTTACTTTCTCACCTCCTCTTGTCTTACTCAACCTTCTGCTTAATAAAATAAAAATAATAAAATGAGATGAAGACAATAAAACCAACATTTTTGAAGTACACAGAATCTACCAGGCTTAGTTTCTACCTCTTTACAAGAACACATGCTTTATTCTAATAATAGCTCTATTAGATCCCATTTTATAAATGGGGAAACTGAAGTCCAGAGTGGTTAACAGACTTGTCTAAGGCCATTGAGCTGGAAAGAAGTGATGCTGATGCTCACCTGATTGTGTGTTATCTGGAAAGTTTGGAAGAGGTATACTAAGCAGGTGTCTGAGGCACTTACACTTCTAAGAAAATTTCTCCTTCTGCTCCCATATTTGGCTGGGAGCAAGGTCTGGGACACACAGCATGAGTCATATGTCTGGGTGGGTAAGCCAGGATTGGGAGTTTTCACTGTCGAGTTAATGAATGGAGGCAGAGCAGGTTGTGCAGGGACCAGGGCCTAATCATACCTTTTTCATGAATTCTAGTTTATGACTCAGATTCTTCCCTGTTATACAGGGAAGAATAGATCAGTACTTAGCGTGCTTTTATAGATCTTTATTCAGACCTCCTTGAGAACACAGTCTGAAACTGGTTAAGGCTGGAATAGAGTTTTACTGATGGCTAATCAGATATTCATTTTCTATAAAATGTGTCTGCAACATGCCTGGTTCAGCCATGCTGCTGGGTACTGAGCCCTCAGCCACCCAGTGATTTGTGCTCCTTTCAGGGTTCGGGGAATGCAAGGTAGGGGGACCTTGCTGCATGCCACCGTACCACGAGGTGGTGGCGGTAGCCACCCCCCGCCCCCGCTGGACATGTGGCGCTGGTGGGGGGTGGGGGAGGGGTTGGCAAAGGGCAGTGGTGGTAAGGGTTATTCCCTCTGGTCTTCTCCAAATCCAGTCAACCCTCACCAGAAGCAACTAAATCAGCGATTCAATGGCCGTTGCACACAAATACATAGGTGAAAAACAAAGAAGTATTCTGGAACAAGGAACAGATCAGGACTATAAGACTGATCTACAAAGATGGGGATGGAATTTCCCATTCAGAGATGACCTCAGCATGATCAAAGGACCCTCCCATTTTAGGGGGTGAGGAAAGTCACAGAGACAGGCAGTGGCCCCACAACAAACCAGACCAACCATCTGCCAAGGCCTATCTCGATCAAAAAAATTGGTGCACAAACTTTGGCCGGGAGAAACACTCCCCAACTCCAGCAACCAGAACTACAAAAGAAGGAGCAAAATATGACAGAAGATGGGTTGGAGCAGCCAACCAGAAAGAAGAAGGACGCACTGAAAGAACACAATCATGTGTGAACTGGTGGCCAGCAGCAAAAAGACACTTGGAAAACTAAGCACAGGCCACTGTGTCCCAGGAAATCACGTCCACACCGGACAAAAGGACATTACTACAGGAAAGAAGAGGAAGAACCCAAGGAACTAAAAATTAAATAATAAGTGGCAGTGAAAGAAGAGATGGAGAGACCAAGGGGGTGGGCTGGGGGAGGAACACCCAAAAGGCAAATGTAAACAAAACTTATTCAATAAATGTGTATATTATTTTTAAAAAAATGTGTCTACAGTCACATTGTCTATAAAAGCTAGAAAGTTCCACAGAGACTAAAGGTGTTACCTAATTGATTTTAATTACAAATTAACCAGCGTCTTTAGTTTCTGATTAGGGAATACTCAGCATGAGGATCCACCCTGGGAAAGAGAAAGGTATAGGTTGTCAAGGGAAGAGAGGAAGAGCACTTGGGACCTGGCCACATCAGGTGGCAATACAAAACATTTCTGTATGTCAGAGACCATGGTGAGGGGAAAACTCACTGTGAGGGGGGAACAGAACTGGAAATAGAGAACAGGTGAAAAGACATGTTTCCACTTACCTGTCACAAAGAGCCAGGTCCTGGCTCCGGCCAGTCTTGACAAACATCATCTTGGCACTGAAGAGCAGCTGCTTCATGATATCGGTGAGCAGCCCCGCATCCACCTCGGGGTTGGTGAGGCCCTGGGACAGCCTGCAGCAGTGCTCGATCAACTGGTGGCCACAGGCAATGCTGTCCCGGTGCAGATTCAGGATGGCAATGCACAAGGAGGCACTGGGGGCCTGGCCAGGGTAGAGGGGGAAATACCTGGTGAGTTCAGGGAGCTGAGCATTCATTCTTTGGATGCAGCTGAAGGCAGGTACATTCCTCCCATTTCACAAAGGTTGAAAAACATTGAAGAAAGGAACCAAAAATTCCACAGTAAAGTAGAAAAGGACATTCTAGGCAGCACTGCCTAGGCTCTGGCTGTTAGGTCATGTCACTATACTGAGAAGAAGGCAGCTGTGCCCATGTGTTATATACATCTAAAGAATGCCCATAACCCCTGCCTTTCTTCCATCATAGGTCCTTTATGCTAGCTTGGTAGCCACCCTGTATATCTGATTACCTGTAATAATCTGTTTCAAGCCAAGGGACACACTACTTCTAACTTAATATTAAAACCTTTCACGGTCCCTGATGCCTACCAAGTAGATACTCCTCACTGCTGATCTGAAGGTCTCTATGTAGAGAGCCCCTTTCGAGGCTACCTTTCTCTGCCTCTCTATTAATAACTTACATTTCCTCCAAATTAAACCCATTATCAATTTGCCAATCATGCCTTACAATTTTTGACACTGTCTTTGGTGAAGTGTTTCTGTTTTACACTCTTTGTTCTTCCACTGTCCTTATTCTCATAATGCTCCCATTTCTGCTGGTTTCCAATTCCTACTGCTCTTTCAGATCTTATCTACAATGCTACATCTCCCATGAAGTCTTTACTAGTGGCCCCTTGTGCATTTTTTTCAGATGTTTCTCATTTTCAGCCTTAGCTGGTTTATTTGTCTTAGTTCCCATACTTTTACACAGTAAGCAAGCGAAGGCCAGGTGATGTCCACCTCTTTCTACTATGGGAAGTGATAAATGAGTCCAAAAGAAACTCATCTGGCCATTGTATTGCGCTGCTGTTACCTGCTCAAAGTAGAATTCACTCCGCACCATCTCATTTTCCTCCTCGTTCAAATCCAAAATCCACTCAACCTCAGCTGCTTTGGGGACTCTCACCACTGCTAAGTACGGAGGGCTCTCGCTCTGGGAGCTGTCGAGGGCTGGGAAGAGAAATGCCATGCATGTGTCAGCCCCGGACCAGCAGTACAGTCGAGCCCAATCCAGTGGGAGGCACATTGCTCCTGCTATTTTAGGGAACTTCCTCTCTCCTTGGTCACTTTCATCTCCTTTGGGGGTGTGCATTAAGCACCTCAAAAATTCTTCCTTAGGCACAGATCTGAGATGAGATTACAGTGCTTGTGAAACAAACTATTTCACACAAAAAAATCCTGAAGGCACTTCTTAAAAGGAGGGCTGCCATCAGCCAAACTATTGATAGCAATGATCCAGGGGGGAAGAGATAGGATAGTCATAAAAGGGGAGCCTAAGGAGAAAAGAAAAATACCTCTAGAAGTTAAGAACCAAATTCTTTGGTTGTTGGCTTTCTCAGTGTCGGAAACTAATACGCCAGTTTGGTAGGTTAATATGATAAACTTCATGGGAAACAGCTGAGATGCCGAGAACTGCCTCTGATGAACAAGCTGGATCAAATTGCCACTGAAGCTATCAACTGCAGCTGACAACTGAAGGTAAGGCTAAACTGGATATGTACACAAAGAGTTGCAGGGAATGTGGTTCCATCTTACCTTCTGGTTGTTCTGGACTCTCCTCTGACGCACTGGAAACAGAAAGAACAATGAAATGACTGAATCTTCTTTGTCTTAAGCTAGGTGCATTATTACCTTTATTTTCACTCTGCTACTTGACTGAGATATTAGGAATCAGCCACAAATGTTTTCTCTCCCTCACTGGCCACAGCCAATCACTCCCCCTGTATTATTTACTTCAACTTGTAAATACCTCTATAAACATCCCCATCTCACTTTTCATCCCTGCTTTAGATAGGGTCCCTAAAGGGAATGTGTTTGTCAGGCTTTTTCCCCCAATAATCTGTGACCAGCACCTGGGGGTACTGTGTCTTCCCCATGATTGTGCAGCCCAGTGGTGTGCACATATGTGAGTGAGCACACTTGGGCCTAGGAGGGGACAAAAATGTGCATGAGCATATGCGAGCACAAAGGATGCCAGAGAGAACCCAGAGAAAGAGTGTGAATACTTCTGGGAGTCTGGGGGCTCACCAGCCTTCTAGGCCCCAGCCCCAACCCTGGCCTGTCCTGCCTGATGTGTCTGTGACCTGCCAAACCAACAGACTGGTAGATCTGATGCTTATAGTCTCCATCACTTAAACTGGAGCTTTTTTAGTAGTTTCCCCATTGGTTTCCTTGATTCTGTCAGCCTATTTTCAACTTTGCAGTGAGTGCAAGCTCTTAAAGACACAAGCATGATCACTTTTTACTACTGCTTAAAATTCTTTGGTATCTCCTCAAGGTAAAAATATTCCTTTTTTGTGAGTTAGCTAATAAAGTTCCTTATGATCTGGCCTTGTTCCATCTTGAGACCATATCCTGCCACTCATGACCTGCACTCAGTCCAGATAATCTCCCCCTATCCTGCCATTTGCCCTGATCAATTTCAGATGGCGCCATCAAGCACTAAGTCCCAATGCCACAAGTGAGAGCTGAAGTTTCTATCCGGATGAGAAATCTGCTGGTCAACCCCAGCCCAGCTACCCAAGAGCAAGCTCCAAATCTTTGTGCCATTGCCTAATTCCCCCTAGCTCAGCTGACAGCACCTACATTCAAGGGTTTCCACCCAGACCCTATTCTCATCACCTGTCCATATACTTCTTCAAATAATTCACACTTTTCCCATCCCTACCTTTGCATTCTTATTCCCCATTCTATACATGCCGCTTTAGTTTCTTCTCCTACTAAATTCTCATCCTCAGACACATCTCCAGAAAACCTTTGTGATCATCAAATTAAATTGTATGTGCTTAATCTGTAGTGAATGGCTTGGCAGTCTGTTTGTTGCCAGTCTCTCTACTAAAATGGGGGATTTGTAGGGTATAGTGATTATTGCTCAGTGGTTGGTGACTAGAGGACTCTTAAGCAATACTAACTGCTCATTTCAAATTTCAGTAATATGGTAAGTGGGTAATTCCAGTTCACACCCTAAAGGAGGCAGTGATAAGCTAGGATCACAGGAATGTGGAATAAGTATAGCATGTTTTCCTTCCCATGCGATTAGTAATCATTGTGATAAATAATGACAAATGTTCATATTAAATATAAAACTGTTATTGAGATATTGAGAAGAATGGAAAATCTATTAAGTCTGTAAACAAAGCATGAAGAATCAAAGCAATTCTGTTCTTGAATAGCTGCTTTGGTTCATATTCCCAGATGTTCTAGGAGCCTTATTTTCACCCTCCTTTGCTGCTATAAGTCATGGAAAAAGTTAAGCAACACTGAATCAGCAAACAGTCTTAATCTGTTTAGTCAGAGGTCTGAGCAATTTCTGAAATTTATCACCAGGTGAACTGCATGTGGGAAAGTAGGGGCTCTTGTAATTGTGGGTTACAAGCCGGGCTTACTAGCAATATTAGAGCTGATGCAAGCGACCAAATACTGGGCATGTACAAACATGTTCCACTGAGTTTAGCTGACACCAACTGAAGCAAGAGTTTCCAGGACACGTGAGGATGTGGAGAACTAAGTGAAGTTGTGTCAGAAGATTGAAGAACTAAATATCCTGATCCTAGAGAAAATGTGTAAAAGTCTTGAACTCCCTTTCTCTCCTAGTGTTTTGCTTAGTTTTTCTGATCAAAGTCAATCTATAATAGGTTCACTGTAGAATTAGTAACATTTCAGTCAGTTAAAATCTATAGTAAGTTCACTGTAGAATTAGTGACATTTCAGTCAGTTAAAACTTTTTGTTCCATATTTTGTTCCTTATTTGTAATTGTTCCATATTTGAAGTATTCTCTGCAGTGCAGTTCCTAGGAATGTTAAGGACCTGGGGGAGGGTGTGGTGATCCAAAGCAGTAGTAGTCTTTCTGCAGGAGACTCACTTTTTGTGGTAGTAATTATAGCACTGGTCACACACGCGGGCAGGGTTCTCTCTGCAGCCTTCTATCACCATTTTCTTAGTGGAGCAGGAACTGCACACGAGCCGGCCACAGCGGCGACAGTGATGACGCCTGTTAAACTGAGGAAGAGAAATTGGGAAGAGAAGAGAGGTTTAGGTTGCAGGAACTGTGAATGTCCTATTTTTAGCTACCTGAAGCTTAGCTATCTGAAGTCAGGTGTGGCCGGGCATGGTGGCACTTGTCTGTAAGCGGCAGCCTAGGAAGCCATGGCCGGGGCCAGGGATCGTGGTTTGAGTCCCGCTGGGGGCACATAGAAAGACCTAGTTTCAAAAAAATATAGCTGGGCATGGTAGCGCGTGCCTGTAATCCCAGCTACCTAAGAAGCTGAGGCTGGGGATTGCTTGAGTTTGTGGTACCCCGGGCAACGGGAGCCTGCAGTTCCACAGGCAAAAATAACGAGACCTAATCTCAAAAAAAAAAAAAAAAAAAAAAAAAAAAAAAAAGAGTATCAGGTGCTTGGACCTCTATTGAAAAAAATAACCCACTGGGAACTCCAACTCGCTCTGGCCACGGCACCAGCAGCTGGGGGAGAAGTTCACATAAGCCAGGTGAGGTTCCCTCCTAGACTACACCCTGAGGTGGCTCCCAGTTGCCAAGAAAATGGTCCTGGGAGAAAGGGTAGAACTGCAATTTGCAACTGAAAGGACCCTGGCCATTCAGGTTAGGCTTGGACTGAGTTTGTCTGCCTTCCCAGCCTCTCGGGCTGGGATGGCCATCCTGAAGGTCAATAGCTTCCATCCCAAAGCCCAAAAGCGCCGGCGCTGCTATGCAGCACCTGCGCAAACTCAGAAAACAAGGACACTCACTACCAAAAGCACATAGGCAGAGTTAACCGTAACTATATAGGCTTCAACATGCCTAATACTAGAGCAGTAGTCACCCAATATGTAGAGCAGATCCGAAAGGAAAACACAGGAAGGAGGAAGAACATAAATACTCAAGCAAACTAATAACTCACCACCAAAGGATAAACAATCTGAAGAAACCAACTTGGATGTCATGGAAGAAATGCTCCACATGTCAGACAAAGAATTCAGAATCAACGTGATGAAAGCACTCAAAGAGGCCAAGGAAGAGGGGGGAAAAAGGGAAAGCAAAAGGGTAGAAGCCTTCAACAAATTAAGAGACGTAGTAGACAAATATAAAAAAGAATGCAGCAAAATGAGCAATATCATCAACATACAGAAAAACGAAATTGAAACCCTAAATAAGAAATTGCAGTGGAGGCAATGCATAAAAGGAGAAACAGAAGAACTCAAGAATGCAGAGAAGAGCCAGGACAGCAGATTAGAAGAAATAGAAGAAAGAATCAGCACACTAGAGGATACAGAAGTAGAGAGAACGAAGAAAGAGAAAGAGAGAGAAAAGCAGAATAAGAAAACAAAAGAAAAAATCAGAGATCTGTCAGATACCCTAAAGAAAACAAATATAAGAGTAATTGGAATACCAGAAGGTGAAGAGAAAGACATAGGATCTCAAAGGCTCTTCAATGAAATAATAGAGGAAAATTTCCCAAATTTGAAGAAATGAAAATAGACATACAGGAAGCAAAAAGGACACCAAACTACTTTAATGAAAGAAGAAACACAGCAAGACATATCATAGTAAAACTTCCAAAAGCTAAAGATAAAGAAAAAATTATGAGAATAACAAGAGAGAGGAAACAGATAACCTACAAAGGAAAACTGATCAGACTGATTTCAGATTTCTCAGAGGAGACACTCCAGGCAAGGAGAGAATGGCGTCACATCTTCAAAACACTCCAAGACAAAAACTGTCAACCAAGAATACTCTACCCAGCAAAGCTGTCCTTCCTTTATGAAGGAAAAACCAGAACCTTCTCAGACAAACAAAGCCTATAGAAATTTGCTACCACCAAACCCCCTCTCCAAGAAATCCTGGAAGAAACCCTAAGATCAAAACCTGCAGAAGAATAAAAGGAATGAACAATAAAAAGAAAAGAAAGAACAAAAGAGAACCTCAAATGACCACCAGGAACCCATTGTTGGACCCTCAAACATCAAAAATTACTCTAAATGTCAATGGGCTAAACTCATCAATCAAAAGACAAAGAGTTGCAGACTGGATTAAAAGACAGAACCCAACATTCTGCTGCCTCCAAGAAACACATCTGATCCCGAAAGACAAGCATAGATTGAAGGCAAAAGGATGGAAAACAATTCTACAAGCAAACGGCCCCCCCCAAAAAGGCAAGAGTAGCCATCCTTGTAGCAGACAAAGCAGATTTTAAAATAAAAAAGTAACAAAGGATAAAGATGGCCACTACCTAATGGTTCAAGGGTCAATCAACCAAAAAGACTTAACAATTATTAACATATACTCACCAAATGAGGAAGCACCAAGATTTAGAAGACAGCTACTAAGAGAGCTGAAAACAAATATAGATGAAAACACATATGTAGTAAGAGACTTCAACATCCCACTCTCAACAAAGGACAGATCAAAAAAACAAAAGCTACACAAGGACACAAAAGTCTTAAAAGAAGACCTAGACAAAATGGACCTAATAGACAGCTACAGGATGCTACACCCACAAGGAACAGAATACACCTTCTTCTCAAATGCACATGGATCATTCTCTAAAATTGACCACATACTAGGCCACAAGGCAAACATGAATAAATATACAAAGTTTAAAATATCAACCTTTTTTTCAGACCACAAGGGTATCAAACTAGAAATCAACAATGAAAAGGAAGTAAGAACACCTAACACTTGGAGACTGAACAACATGCTTCTAAAGGAAGAATGGGTAACTGAAGAAATTAAAACTTACTTTGAAACAAATGACAAAGAAGACACAGCATTCCAAAATGTCTGGGATGCAGCAAAAGCATATCTAAGAGGAAGGTTCATAGCAATACAGGCCCATATCAAAAACCAAGAAAATAACCAAAAAAAAACCAACCTAATCTACCTAAACTTGAAAAATTAGAAAAAGAGCAACAGAAAAACCCAAAATCCAGCAGAAGACAAGAAATAACAAAAATAAAAGAAGAAATAAATAATCTAGAAGCCAAAAAGACTATCTAAAAGATTAACAAAACCAAAAGCTGGTTCTTTGAAAAAATAAACAAAATTGATAAGCCCCTTGCAAAGCTCACAAAGGAAAGAAGAGAGAAAATCCTAATAAACAGAACCACAAATGAAAGAGGAGAAATTAGAACAGACAAAAGAAATCCAAAGAATAATAAGAGATTACTATGTACAACTATATGGAAATAAATACAACAACCCGGATGAGATGGATAGTTTCTTAGAAAGATACAACTCCCCAAAATTAAACAAAGAAGATATAGAGAACTTAAATAAACCAATCACAAGCAGTGAAATTGAGGCAGTCATCAAAACTCTACCTAAAAACAAGAGCTCAGGACCTGATGGCTTTACAAATGAATTCTACCAGACATTCAAAGAAGAAACAATGCCTGCATTACTAAAGCTTTTCCAAAAAACTGAGAAAGAAGGAAAACTGACAAACACATTCTATGAAGCAAACATCACACTCATACCAAAACCAAATAAGGACAGCACCAAGAAAGAAAACTATAGAGCAATATCCTTAATGAACACAGGTGCAAAAATCTTAAACAAAATCCTGGCAAACCAAATTCAACGATGCATTAAAAGCATCATTCACCATGACCAAGTAGGATTTATTTCAGGGGCACAAGGATGGTTCAACATCCGGAAATCAATTAACATAATCCACCACATCAACAAAGAAAAAAACAAAAACCACATGATCATATCAATAGATGCAGAGAAAGCATTTCACAAAGCCCAGCATCTAATCATGATAAAAGCCCTTGAAAAATTAGGGATTAAAGGAATTTACCTCAACATAATAAAAGCCATCTATGACAAACCTTTGGCAAATATCATCCTAAATGGGGAAAAACTAAAAGCATTCCAGTTGAGATCTGGAACTAGGCAAGGATGCCCACTCTCCCCACTACTCTTTAACATTGTACTGGAAGTTCTAGCTAGGATGATAAGGCAAGAGAAAGACATAAAAGGAATACAAATAGGCAAAATCCCAATGACATTTTTTAAAGAGATAGAACAAAAATTGCTGAAATTCATATGGAATAACAAAAGACCTCGTATATCAAAAAGTTGTATATCAAAAAGCCTCCTGACCAGAAAAAAAACAGAATGGAGGTATTACAATTCCAAACTTCAAACTATACTACAAAGCCATAATAATTAAAACAGCTTGGTACTGGCACAAAAACAGACAATCAGACCAACGGAACAGAATTGAGTGCCCTGAAATAAAACCACACATATATAGTCAACTAATCTTCGACAAAGGAGTGAAAAACTTAACTTGGAACAAGGATAGCCTCTTCAATAAATAGTGCGGGAAAATTGGACTAAGACATGCAAAAAAATGAACCAAGAAAACTCCCTTAATCCATGTACAAAAATCAACTCAAAATGGATAAGAGACTTAGAGGTCAGACCTGAAAGCATAGCATACATAGAGGAAAACTTGGGCAAAACTCTCCATGAATTACAGTTCAGAAATCCCTTTCTAGAAACATCTACAGAAGGCAAAAAATGAAGGAAAACATAAACAGTTGGAACTACATCAAACTAAAAAGCTTCTGTACAGCAAAAGAAACAACAGAAAAAACTAAGAGATGCCCAACTGAATGGGAAAAAAGTTTTTCCCTCCACATGAGTGACAAGGGTTTAATAACGAAGATCCACAAGGAACTCACACAACTAAACAAAAGCAAAACAAAAAGCCCAATCAAAAAATGGGGAGAAGAACTAAAAAGACATTTCTCCAAAGAGGAAATATAAATGGCCAACAGGCACATGAAAAATTGCTCAGCATCGCTAGTAATAAACAGCAAATCAAAACCACAATGAGATACCACTTTACACCATTAAGAATGGCCCACATCCAAAGAACGGGCAACAAGAATTGCTGGCGAGAATGTGGAGAGAATGGAACACTACTACACTGCTGGTGGGAATGTAAACTAGTCCAACTACTATGGAAAGCTGTGTGGAGGACCCTCAAGTTAATGAAAATGGAACTACCATTTGATCCAGCAATTGCTCTCTTGGGAATCTACCCAAAAGAGACCTCAATGTGGGTACAAAGGGACACCTGTGCTCAGATGTTTACTGCAGCACAATTTATAATTGCAAGGTCATGGAAGCCACCTAAATGCCCCAAAACAGATGAAAAAAATGTGGTATATATACACAATGGAATATTACTCATTAATTAAAATTGACAAATTTAACAATTTTATAACAACATGGATGTACTTAGAAGAAATCATATTAGCAGAAACAAGTCATAAAGAAAAAGACAGAAACCAAATGGTTTCACTAATATATGGGATATAGTGAAAAAATAAACAAAAGACTTGAGGAAAAGTCAAAACAAGCTAAGCACCAAACTGAAGTGCACAACTTTGAGCAGGAGGGAAAAGGGGGGTGGGGTGGGGTAAACCCCTGGGATTACAATGTTGTGAAATATATATATATATATATATATATATATATATATATATATATATACCCACTGGTCTTTGCCTTCAAGAGACTGAACATTTAATGAGAATTTGCAACTGATGGGAAAAGTACTCTAGTCATGGACTATTTTGCAATAGCTCTTGACAAGTTTCACCTGTCTGTGGAAGCAACCTGTGATGAAACAGGAAAAATAAGAAATGATTTTCTCAGCTTATGTAGTTCACATTTCTGCATGGCACTGATTATGATGAGTTTTCTTTTACAAAGAGTTTTTATAAATGGTGCCTTGTTTCATTAGAAGAGATTTATAAAAATGTTTTATTTCTTTCATAGGTGAGAAGGAAACAGAAATCACACCATCATTTCATTAGCACTGCTAACATGCTAGCCAGTATATGTAATATACATATACATATATACATAATTCTAACAATTCAGCTAGCTCAGTAATAGCAAAATCATTGCTAAGAGAGAAACTAGAACTGATTACATGGGAGTAAAAGGCCGAACCGGGATTAGGAGCCCAGTTTTCTGTCCCTGGAACCAATGCATATGACTGTTACCAGGTCATCTGGGCTATTGTGCAAGACTGGGAACCTAAACACTGGACCCACTAATGCTTGGTGACTCCTGCTACTCCAGTCTGCATCTTTCTAGTTATTTCATGAGTACTACATATATTTTCTAATCTAATATTTGTCTACCACCTGTCTGAAAATACACTTTGATTTTTTTTGGAGACTAGGTCTTGCTATTTTGCCCACGGAACCGCAGGCTCACATTGCCTGAGGTACCAAACACTCAAGTATTCCCCAGCATCAGCTTCCCAGGTAGCTGGGATTACAGGCGCATGCCACCACACCTAGGCATTTTTTGGAACTAGGTCTCACTACCTTGCCCCGAGCGGGACTCGAACCGCAATCCCTGGTCCCCGCTGCAACTTCCTAGGCTGCGCCACCATGCCCGGCTGAAAATACACTTTATGTCAAAAATAAAGTCTTACATTTGGTAGTCCTGAAAATACCAACTACCCTCCTGGAAACAGCAAATAATATAAACTCAGGCCCATGAACTAGTATTGCTTTTAGCTATCCTGCAGGTAAGGCTGGCGCCAGATGAGCTCACCATAGTGAAGTGCTCCCTGCAGCAGACCATGCAGACACTCTCTGTCTCATCTGGTACCCACTGGTGCCTGCCAGGGGGTGTTGCAGGGGGTACAAACTCCAGAGCGGGCTGGTTCTGTGGGAAGCTCCTTTCCCTCAGACTAGGGGAATGCACAATGGAGACACCTAGGAGTCAAAGTCAGAAGTCAATGTAGAAGGTGATTAACAGTGCAGCTAATAAATGAAGTCTGAATGAGAGAATTAGAATTTTACCAATTTATAAGTCCCTACTGAGTTACCAGATCCAGTTACTGGCCTGTGTCACAAAGACAATTAAACAGTGTGTACTTCATGGAAAGCACACAATTTATAAAATATATTTACTCAAAAATGTTGAGCCTGAAACAAATCAAGCTTCTAGTTCTTTCTATATAGGTTCAGAAACTACAGGAACAGACATCCAGTCTGTCACAGGAAGCAATTAGCAAAATCAAGCAGTTCTATAGAACAGATGACCTAATTTCCTCCACAACTGAAAAAGAGATAGAGAAAACAAGAGGCAGGGACCCTATCAACAAGGGACATTTTAGCCAAATGTCATATGTGAACATTACTTAGATCTTAATTCTAGAGAATCCAGTTGTGAAAAAAACTATGAGACACCCTGGGAGAATTTAATCCTGACCAGAAATCTGATAATAGGAGATTGTTAATTTATTTTTTGAAATACTAAGGTGATTTTAGACATGTTTTAACCTTTTAGAGATCTATATCGCTATATTTATGTGTACAATGACATGATACTGAAGATTTGCTTCAAAATACTCTAAGGGGAAGACAAGGGTATTGTTGAATCAAGAATGGTCACCATGACATGATAATTATTATGGGTAAAGGGTATATAAGACTTCATTACATAGTTCTGTCTATTTTTGTGAACTGAACATTTCTGTATGAGAAACCAAAAATAAGTAAACTAAAACTACCCAGGCTATCTTGTGCAGATGTGTGAGGCTGCCCATCTATCTCTAAGTCTGAGTTCCCACGGGGCAACAGTATCAGCAAGTGTTACTGATAAAATGCTAGTCTTTGCCTTTGATATTTAAGTAGATTTCTGGTCACCTAGCCAAGAATGTCGGCAAGTCAGAGGTAAACAGAACTAAAAAAACAGTGAACCTCAGCAGCACCCAGAGAAGAGAGGGAGAGACGTCCCTCCAGTATTCTGCTCCCCTGATCACTGGCAAGCAGTTTGCTGAGCTGCTTCCATGTGTCGACCATCATGTGAGGGGCCAGAGCTGTGAGTGGTGAAAAGAGCAGCCAGAACAAGGTTTAGGTCTTCAAGGAGCTTGCACCCTGCATGAGTGATGGACGTTAAGTAACTAACTGTATATAGCACAGAAGCAGAAGGAACACAAGGACTAAATATAGCCAATCCCCATTATTAGTAGATTCCATATTTGTGAAGTTGCTGGCTTGCTAAATTTTTTTTTGTAACATCAAAGTCAATATTTGCAGTGCTTTTTGCAGGCATGCACTGAGAGGTCAATACTTTGAGTCACCAGATGTTGAGGTTGGGCAAAGTGAAGTCCTGCTTTATTTCAGAGATGAGGAGGGAATGGAGGGGACAGTGCAGTGTGGTGCAGGTGCAGGAAGTTCCAGTTCTGGAACCAGTTGGATGGGACTGGGATCCCATATATTCACAAGGGGAGATCTCAAGCAAATCAGTTAACATTTTTGAAGTTTTTTCTCTTTCGTAAAAAAAAGAATAGAACCTACTATTCTATTGTTTTTGGGATGTAAGACTATAATTTATATGAGATGTGTACACACACATATTTCGCTTAGGGGCTAAGTTACAATATTTGCTAATTCAGTGTTTACAGAGACTGTAATGTTTATAAGTGACTGGAATCAATTGTATATTGACTCTTCTGGGAGAGAACAAAGCTGGAACAAATAAACTCAAAAACAATAAGAATGCTGTAGCTGGAAGTAAGAAAAGAGATGAAAAGATTCAAAAAAGAACAGAGCCAGACTGAACAAAATCTAATTCTTAGAAAAGGTCCTTACCGGGAGTAGCAGGAGACGTGAACTCTGTTGATGGTGATCTAGACAGGGTCTCTAGGTCTGAGGCTTGACTGGCAGTTTCCTGTAGGTGACTCACAGAATCTTTAGAGAAGGGAAATGCTGATGAAACATCACTCTACCATAAGCATCTTTCCTCATTGTGCTAGATATGGAGTGGTTCAAAGCCCACCAAGTTGAAGTCACCACTATTCCATGAGTCCACAGGGTATGAAAGGCATGGCAGAGGACCTTCTAGGACAATAGGAAGCCTGTTTCTTAAACTCCTCAAAAAAGAAAACTATGAGATTTTTTTCAAAGTAAATCTAAAAATGCCCAGAGGGCATAGAAGGCAGGTAAACCATGGTCCCAAAGGGTGGCTGGCAGGGAACATCAGCCCAAATTTCATTATCTTGATTGTAGATGAGGCTGAGTGAGCTCACATACTAGTGACAACTAATGTGACCCTGGAAATAGAACCAGGGTCTGTTAAGAACCCAAGACTGGATGATAGGTTTGGTTTTGGTTTTGTTTCCCAAACCTTTATATCATTATGCAGCCAGTGGTTCTGTCTTTTAATTCTAGCCAGTTTGTTGCTTCCTCCAAGACCAAGCCCAAGGTGTCTGCTGTTTAATAAAGAGCAACAACTCTCTTGAATCACAATCCTTTCATTCTCCATCGAATAAAGAAAGAGGAGGAATAAAATTTCAGGATGCCGTATGGTATTGCTTCTCCGTGGAGAATCCACCTCTAGCATGTTGATACTGACCTGATCGTTTCTCCCTCAGAGAGAAAGGGAAGTCCAGGGCTTTCCCTGCGTATCTGGAAAGCAGTGAGTCGACCTCATCCATGGTGAAGCCAATCTCCTGGCCAGTCAGCAGCTGGTGTAGGGTCTGCACAGCCACAGTGGCCCAGTCCACTTTCATGTTCATGAGCAACTGCTCCAACATGAGCAGGGGGTGAGTGGAGAGGTGGGAGTAGCTGGCCCGGTGCTGCTCAGGTAGGGTCAGCAGAACCTGTTTGTGGTGTAGAATCAGAGTAAGGGAAAAAGTACATAAAAATCCAAAAGAAGCCAAGATTGTTACTGGGAGGAGAAAGGATGTAAAAGATCAAAAAACCCATGGCTAACTACTGAAACTGGCGAGTGGTCTTTTAAGGAGGCAAGATAGGATGCCTATCAAATGGCCCAGATTAGACCTGGGGGCGGGAGGGGGGGGGAAGAGGGAGAGAGAGAGAGAGAGAGAGAGAGAGAGAGAGAGAGAGAGAGAGAGGGAGGATCAGACAGTAAATATTTTTGTCTCTGAGAGCCATAAGGTCCTTGTTGCAACCACTCCACTTTGCCAATGTAGTGTCACAGCAGCCACAGGCAATCTATAAATGAACACCTGCACATGGCTGTGTTCCAGTAAAACTTGATTTCCTAAAGCAGGCTGAGGACATGTCATTGCTGAACACTGGTCCAGACCCTCTAGACAGGAATGAGCTCTGTTTGACCCTTCTAGCAACAATTCTGTACATTTGAAGCTTTATTACATTGAGCAATAGAAGATAATTAAATGAACTACCTACATTTGGTACATTCCATATCCTACAGGTAAATGATGCCTCTGAATGCCTTCACAGATTGTTATCACTGGGCTAGAAGTATGTTCACTGGCTCTGCTCATTACCAAGTTTCAAGGATTCCTCCACTTAGTGCATCAAAAAGAAAAAAAGTGTATTTTTTTTTTTTTCAGGAACACTTTACATAGTTGAACTCTTAGTGAGTAAGTGAGTGGTCATATTTATGATCCTCCCACACTTATTCCATTTGTGGGGCAGTAGATACAACTGCCAATCAGAATCAATAAGAGTGTCAAAGAGCCCCATCTATTCCCAAACTCTCCTTCAGTGGATTGCTCTATGTGCATGTACTTTCTTCTATTAGTGTTTCCAGTGTTACACATTAAAAGTAAAGTACTGTTGTGTCATCATGCTTAACCATTTTTCATTAGCACAGAGCAATTTTTTAAGCATAGCTTTAGTCACATTAAAATCCCTTTGGAGATAAAATCCCCAGGCTTTGTTCCTAAAGATTGCTTTAATTGATCTGGACTAGAATCAACTACTGTTATTCTTGGCAAGTCCACATAATTCTAAGGCATGGTCAAAGTAAGAAACATTGATAGAGCAAATGCCTTGGAAACCAGAAAGAGAATCTTAAGGATCAGGTAATATTCACTTAGAAAGTAGGATGGCTAGGGAGTGACAAAGCCTAAGAGACTCAGGATGACAGGTGCTGGAAGAAGAGCCACGGAGGGAGCTCAGGCTGTGGTCTCTCCCTCAGTGTGCCTTCCCAGAGCCATTTTCTTTCTTACCTTGGACCCCATGTACAGAGCCTGGATTTCACGGTGCCGGCTGACACTGAGTTCTCCATAGAAGTGGGTGGTGAGGTAGTTGGCCAAGAAATGAGAAGTGGCCAAGGTAGGGTGCTGGTCAAGGGACTGCTCTGTGACCTCAAGGCACATGGTGGGGTCTGGAATTCTTTGCAGGAGCTGTTGCAGAAGAAAGGTTGAAGAGGGAAGTGAGGCCTATAGTAGAACATAGCCCAGCCTCTTTAGTTTGAGGAAGGAACACTTAGAGTTTCTCATTGTGGACAAACCCCTTCTTTGCATTCATTTTTTTCACCACCCCTGTAGCTTCCCAAACGATGGCCTTGGCACCAAATCAGAGTTTGGCACATTCTGCTCAAGGTGCCTGCAACCTGCTCCTGAGAGACATGAATGGGCAGATCTGAGACTGTAAATGTATTGCATGGGATTCAGCAAAGCCATCTGCTTTGACTAACCTTGTTCCTTCCCAAAGAAAAATGGGAAGAAGTGGAAGCTTACTTGCAGTGCCTTTTCGTGTTCTCCTGTTTCTAGAAGGTAGAGAAGATGCCTTTGATGTAGGTTGATCAGATGTTCTCTTGGCATGGGGTACAGGCAGCCCCATTCCTCACACAGCCCATACTCCTAAAAGGAAACACTCCATCAAGCCTTGAAAATGATCAGCTGTGACTCTCAACTAGTTCTTGCTAATGTACTTAGCACTCTTGAGTCTGCAAAAGCCCCAGGAAATTTAGAAGTGCTGATGGGCGCTTGGCTGTGGGACTAAAGTGGGAATACAAACTTAAAGGACAAGAGAGACAAGGAAAGTCACAAAATGACCATAGCAGACTGACTATAAATGATATAATTTTCCTAACTCTATTGTAAAATACAGATGACATATAGAGTGACTGACCCTTGGTGTCAGGTCTGCGGACATACTAAGGAAGTGGGGGAGACAGAACCTACTCAGTTTTGATTGTAGCAATCTGCAGACCCAGCATTGAAGACTTTGTTTTTTAAAATTAAAATACTCCCCTATTTAAAAATGTTGGAAATGAACTTCATATGAAAAAAGAAAATTTCTGAGAAATAATACATGAGTTAAACATGTGGGGTACTACCCTACATGTTTGATTCTACCCGTATTTTCCCTTTATTACAACTCCCCCTCCCCCCACTGCCCCAACATATACACACTAGTTTGTGAACTCTGTAGCAAAAATTCAGAAAATGGAGTTCCCAGGACTTTGTCTAAGTGTATTAACCAGTAGCATCTGGAATGCCCTCTCCATAATGCTGCCCAGGGCCACTTTCTTCATGGTGTTCCCTCCAATGCTCAGACTATTGGTTGCCCTGCCTGTGTTCCTACCACAAATTAGACTGATTTCTGATATCTGATCTATAGTGATGGCCTAGGGAGGGATCTCATACCTCCCACCTCTGTTTAAAATATGAATTAGCAAGAACTTAACTATCTTTGTTCCAGCACTGTTTACTACAGTGCCTGGCAGTAACTGGCACTCATAAAGTTTCCTGAATGAATGAACATCTGAATAAGTCTATCTGCATTTTAAAATATGGTATATTAATCAGCTCCTTAAAAAGGTGGATAAAATTCTTTTTAGCACTCAGGTGTCCAATAAACAGGCAAAAAGGGTATTCAAGGTTATTAGTAACCATGAAAATGTAAATTGAAATAATGAGATCTATTTTTTTGTGATGAGGAATAATTTTTTCATGTGCCTGTTGGCTATTTGTATATCTTCTTTGGAAAAGTGGCTATTTAGCTCTTTTGTTCATGTTTTTATTGGGTTGTTTTCTTTTTAGTAAGTTGCATGAGATACCATCTTACATCTGTGTGAATGGTTCCACCAATAAGAATACAATGAAGTGTTGGGGAGGATGTAGAGAAAAAGGAATCCTTATACACTTTGGTGGAAATGTAGACTGGCCCAGTCCCTACAGAAAAGAGTATGGAGGTTTCCAAAATATTAAAAATGGATCTATCATATGACCCACCAATTGCACTCTGAGTATCTACCCAAAGAATATAAAAACATTAATTTGAAGGGATATACATACTCCTATATTCACTGCAGCTGTATTTATAACAGCTAAGTCATAGAAACAGTTCAAGTGCCCAAGGACAGAGGAGTAGATCAGGAAAAAAAAATACACACACAAAATAGTATACTACTTAGCTATAAGAAAGGATGAACTATTGTTACTTGTGATAACATGAACGGAACTGGAGAGGATAATGCTTATTGAAATAAGTTAGAAGGAAGAAGACAAACACCAGATGGTCTCACCTGTATGTAGAATACAGACAAAAATAACAAAGGGTCAGTCAAAACAAATCAATAGTATACTCTAATGTTCGACAGCAAAACTAAGTTAACCGGAAGAGAAGGGTGATGGCGTGGCAGTTGGGGAAGGAAGGGACACAGCAGAACATGGTGGAGGATTGTGGGGCACTGGTGGTGGGCAGGGTGTGAAAATATACATCATGGAATTTTAAACTTATAACCCACAAAGAAGACACAACAGTGTAAACCTTAGTTTAACTCAATAAGCACATTTTGAAACAAAAATCAAACTACAAGAAATAAAATGAGATGCAATTGACAAGAAGTAAAACGTTGGACGTTGGACAAAACCAAAAGTTGGTAAGATTATGGAACAACTAGAACTCTAAATGGGAGTATAAAGTGGGAGTACAACTGGGACAACTGGTCTGAGAAGCAATTTGGTAACATCTTAATAAAGGTGAGGAAGCTCTATGATATAGCCATCCTTATGCTAGGTATACATCCTGCACCTGGTGCATAAAAAGTTGAAAATCTCATGCAAGAACACAGGGTGATAGAACAAAAACATCAATTCTAGTAATCTTTACACTTCTCTGAATATTGCTAAATTTCATATAGAAAAAAAGAAAATGAGTGTAGATATTAAAAAATGTGGAGACTGAGACATGGAAAGGGGTGTATATAATCAACGGGTTGCAACTGTGAAAAGAGGAAGGGGAATATCTTGAAGGAAAATGATACCTTTGCTTCTAGAATCATGTTCATGACAGTTGATGGATCCTCAACACAACATTTCCTCAGTGTCTGCCAGTCACACCACACTGGGGTTGCCTGCAAATCTAGGATCTAAGGAAACACAGGGAAAGTTGTCAAACCATGCTGCAGTTTCCCCTGCAAGAGTAAATCATTGGCATTTCCAGGGATAGGCCATAGGTGATTTGCTGTTCTCAGGTTGTTAATACTTGTTAGGAAAGGAGGAATTAGAGCAATTGGGCAAAGGTGTTTGGAGGAGTGAATGAAAAGATATGAGCTATTATAGGGGAGCAATGGCTGAGAAGGCCAGGTTGGGGCCTTCTACTTGGAAGGACAATTCTAAGATTTTTCAGTTTTTTGAGATTACTTGTTCCCTGCTCCTCAATGTCAAAACTCTACCCATTTATTCTTTTGACTTAAATGTTCTTTCATGAAGTATTTTATGTAATTTGGTGGCTCTGTATGAAAATGGTTGAGGAAGAGTGGAAGGAAAATCTTTTTTACCTGGCAGTTTCACTTTTGTTCCTGGGACTCTGAGCTTTGTTTGGTTCCAAGCACACATGGAAAATGTAGCATATATTACATATTTGTTATATAGTGTTCCACCTAAGTCTATCTCCCTGGGTCTCTTGATCTTAAATATAATACAATACTTGGAAGAATTTTCCACTTTTGAAATTGTCGTGTTCACTCAGTCTTACAAAATATTGCTTTAGAAAATTTAGCTGAAATATATATATAAAAAAATCTTAAAAAAAAGACACAAGAGTCATAAATGCTCAAATACACATGTGAAAAAAAACTTTGTGGACTATAAAGCAGCATTCCAATATGCATTTTGGCCTTGCTTGAGATAATTGTAATATATATAAATATATATTTAAAGTTATAGAAATCAAATAGGAACCAAGTAGAAAGCCTCCTCATTGTTCCCCTAAGAAGAGAAACCAGATGCAGAGCAAAAGTGAGACCTGATTTTCTATTTTTGGAAATCAACAATTATGTAGAAATATGCTGAGGCTAGTAATATAGTGAGAGGCCTCTTCCTTTCTTTGATGGCAGAGCCTGTACCTTCTGATAAACCCGCAGCTCTGCCAGCTTTCTCTGTAGCTCACACTTCAGTCCATCTTGCACATCTGTGTCTGAGATGCAGTAGGCCAGGATCTCCAGGCACGACTCCAGGGACCACCTGTCCACAAACTGTAGGGTCAGCCTACTTCTCAAAGATGCATCCTTCACAGGGAAGAGGTACTGCCAGCCTTCTTTGTCTACAAGACAAAAAGATGTCCAGAGGCTGCAAGCCTGGCATACACAAGAGTCCAGGTTACTTCTTAAGAGAAGGGCTTTGTTCATTTCATAAAGTAGGAGTGTGGCTCCTTAACATACATTTGATTTTAATAAATTTTTCTATTTGAAATCATCAATGAAAAGATTAAGTTATCTTTCCCTTATGTAAAATTCATCATAGACACGAGAATGAATCAGAAGGGATAGAAGATAAGGAGAAATGAGAAAGAAAATAAAGGAAGAGAGGAAAGAATGAAAGATCACAAGTCAGAAGTACAGGTAAAACTCTCCAATTTTGGCATGTGGCACATAGAACACTGTTTCAGACTCAGCTGGTCAGTGGAAATTGAGTTTCCCTGCGATTGCCACCGGACTAGATGAAACTATTAGAAAGCTATTACATATAAACTAGTTTTACTCCCTTGATATCCTCTGTTATTATTACTTAGTAGATCTGTGTCCCACACTCATTTCATCAAGCTGCAAAACTTTGCACAGTCAGCCAGTCAGTGAAATTTTCCACTTCTCAAGGAGGGATTTTCTCTTTCCAAGAGGGCAGCCGAGCCTCCTCCTTAAAAGCTGTCATTGCTAGCAGCAGGCCTGCCTCCTCTCCCCCTAATGGACTGTTGGGGGCCATTGCTCTCAGGGTTGTTTAAAATTTAAATTTGGGTTTTAATTTAAGCAAGGCTGTCAAAACAGGCCTACAGTCTGTTGTTATAAATATAGTTTTATCAGGGTAGAGCTAATTGCATTTATTTCTATATCATCTATGCCTGCTTTCATGCTACACTGGTAGAGGTGAGAAGCAGCTGCAGTGGAGACTGTAAGACCTAGAAAGACCTTTAAAAAAATATCTTGTTGATGCCTTTTTAAAAATAGAACTTGTTGATTGTTCTTTTAAAATAAACACCTGCTTGAACTCCACCCTGGATTCTGAGGGTGGGAGCCAGATACTTGTAGTGTATAGTGATTTTACAGTGGTTCTCATATGCAGGGTTGAGAATGTTTAGGAACCTCTGTTCTAAAGTCAGTCAACATGGGTTCTGAGCTCTGCTGCACCACTTGCTATCCTGGGCAAACCTACTCCTCCTCGAATCTTGGTCTCTTCCCCATATTGTGAGATCATGGTGGCCCCTGTCTCTAGAGTGATGTGAGGGTCACTTGCTTTGCATTATTACCACTATAAAAGAAGGAGGAAAGGCTCTTTGCTCACCACATGCTGCAGCACAGCCCAAGATTGCATCTGTTATGGCACTCAAGCCATCCACATCTTGTCCGTACACTTCAGTGAGCTGAAGGGCCCGGGCCCAGTCTTTGGCCACCAGGGCTTCCTCGAAGGCCTTGGTGAGCACCTCCAGGGCCCTGGGAGAATGCAGTCCCAGAAGGACAGTAGAGAGACTGGTCCGGCCACAGAGATTTGCTGCCAGACTTTGCCCTTGCTCCGAGGGTCCACGTAGGGGTGCCCAGGCAGCAAGGAGGGCGGCCCCAAGCCTAGGAAACTGTTCCAGAAGGCGCTCACACTCCTGAGCTATCTGCTCAGGATTCAGAGGTACTTCCCTGTGGCCACGAAGTTCTTTCCATGACAAGCTGGGCTTGGTGACCTTTGATCCTCGGGAAGCTCTCAGACAGGCCACTGTAGCCAACAGCTTTGAGCGGGACTTAAGAAAGGCCAAGGCAGAGGAGGTGAGGGTTAGGGATGATGAATCCCTTGGGGAAGAAAGGGGCTTTTTCTCCAGTGTGGGGTTCTCAGTTAGATTTGGCAAGGTCAGTGTAGAAAGAGGGAGGTCTTCCAGGCAGTGGGAGGTGTGCAGCTGGGCCAGGATGCCCAGGTGCGTCAGAAGAGATGATGTCTGGTGGTTTTGTTGGGAAGAGCAGAGGGCAAGGGGCTCACAGCAGCAGTTGATGATGACCTGTGGCACACTTAGGCTCAGCCTCTCTTGTGTCAGAAGGGCTGCCACTCTGGAGGAAGAGAAGTAGAGGGCACATAAAGTCCGAGTACATTGGCCCCATCACCCAATCTTTAGCATTTCTGTGTGTTTATGCAAGCAAATATAAGTGTGTGCTATTACATTTTCTCTCTTTTACACCAATCATAGCACATACTGCTCTGCCCCATGCTGTTTTAGTAATAACATGTGAGTCATCTCTTCATATCTCTCTACAGAAGGATCCCTCATTCTTTTGTACAGCTACTTAGAAGTCATTATGTGGCTGAAATATAATCTAACTAGTTTCCTACTAATGGATCATGGATTTTTCTGACACATTGCTATTGAATATAAGGCCATAATAGGGGCCGGGCACGGTGGCTCGTGCCTGTAAACTTCAGCTTATGAAGTGGCCAGGGGTAGGGATCGCGGTTTGAGTCCCACCTGGGGCCCGTAGTGAGACCTAGTTCCAAAAAAATAGCTGGGCATGGTGGCGCGCGCCTGTAATCCCAGCTATCTGAGAAGCTGAGGCTGGGGATTGCTTGAGTCCGTGGTACCCCGGGCAACGAGAGCCTGAGGTTCCACAGGCAAAAATAGTGAGACCTAGTCTCAAAAAAAAAAAAAAAAAAAAAAGCCATAATAAAATTTGCTTACATTGGTATCACATTTCAAACACACACTAAAACGGCAGGGTAAATTCCTCAATGTGGATTACTGGGACAAAGGGCACATGCACTGCAATTTTGATATTGATAGATATTGATAAATTGCCTTTCCACCGAGGCTGTACCAATTTATATCTTACTAGCAAACTAGGAGAAGGCTTACTTTTCCTGTGGCTTTGTCCATGAATGTGTTATCACACATTTTTTTTGACTTGACTTCTGCTTTTTTTTTTGACTTCTGCTTCTTCTTAAGACTGAACCTTAATTTTAAACTTGTAATATAAACATTAGAGGTAGCAAAAGAAAGCAATAAATGAGGCATGTTGAATTTTAATGACGCCATAGAAGAGTACATGTAAATTATAGGAAAAATCTGGAAGAAATTTCCACTCTATACTGAATCGAAGCACAGCCCTACAGAGCCTTGGCTTCCCTGATGAAACTTTAGGGAGGCCCATGCTTGACTCCTACCTGTTTGGGGGAACTTGTCTCTCAAGTAGGAGGTGAGACACCAGTTGGGAAGGACTCTGCTGCAGAAGAACAAAGGGATTTCCCACCTTGACTTTTGCGTGATCTGCAAAAGCAAAAATTGTGATCGTCTGCATCACTGACTGCCAGCAGTTCAGACCCTTATTTTCCAGAATGAATTAAAACACACAGTGTTAAAATGAAGATGACATTAAGAGCCCTTCTGCTGATACTTTCTACATAAAGAGAATTTTCAACCTGACCCTGACTTCAAGTTCACCCATGCCTTACCTTTGTTCTAGACTTCCAAGCAGAGACAGAGGTCTAAGGGTAGGTCTGGTCAAACAGCTAGCCTATCCTACTCATTTCAACCCAGTTCAACTTCGTGTAAAGTCTGCTTTGTGGACTCCAGGAGGAATCTGGCACAAATCAAACGTAAATCCTCAGCTCAAGTTTATGAGACTGAAGTTCTGAAAAGCTATATGGCTTGTAAATTCCATCACAATTTACTGAGCAGTCCCATTGGAGAGACAGATGAAGAAAATGATGAATACCACATGTAGAGTCCTTAGAGACTCTTAATTTAGCATCCCCCACCCATCCCCCTTTTCCTTGCTCTAAAGTCTCACAAGCAAGTCATAATTCCCTTTCCTCTTACTGGCTACTTACCAGGCTCAGAGCTCAAACTCCGGAGGAGAACAGCAGCCAGCGTGCTGCAGTAACTGAAGAAGGTGCCCATGTAGTCCATCTGTCCGCTACCCACTGGGGTCTGTCTGGCCAGGTTCTTCTGGAGGAGCTGAGTCTGGATGTATACTGGGTGGGCCTCTGCTTCTGGAGCTTTCTGAGCCACCTGCTCTACCAGGGAGGATAGTGGAGTATTCCGGGGTTCTGAGAGGAGTTCCAGCAAGAGAAGGGATGTCAGTTTTAGTCTGTGCACACAGCTTTGGGTCAATGTCCAAAACAATTTGTGGACTGGTCTCTGTATACTGCATAGGGCAACCTGTAGCTCAGGCACTGGATTACAGGGCGGCTATACAACCCCAAGATGGTTACCTGTGCAAGTGATTCACAAAGTCAGGGGGCTCTCAGTTAGGAGAAATCAGGGTGGATAATTGTGTTTGTGTCTCTAGGGGAAAAGCTTTATGAAGATACAACCATTTTGGGGGGGGAGGGGTTAAGATGTATCTGAATACATTTCTCATGAGGAAGGGAAAACATGTATCTGTTAAGGTAGAGCTAAGTACCCCTTCACTGGACAGGGAGGGAGATGGTGGAATAGTTGTGAGGCAGGCCCTGACTACCTAGAGGGGAGGTGGAGCCCACTCTAGCATCCTAGTCCTCTCCCCAGCTCAGTTCTCATCTGCTTCTGGACAGTCAGCCCATACCTGGCTGCTCCAGGGCCTCTCTCAGGGACTGTAGGACCTGATCGAGCTGCTGAGAAAGGGTAGATTGGCTGGTAACACAGTCCTCAGTCAGGCTGGGCCAGCACATCTGAAGCAGCTCAGCAATGCTGCACCGTGGAGGACCTCCTCCTTTTTCTTCTGCACCTTCTAGAGAAAGCAAGTGAAAGAAAAAAATGAAACCCATCCGTATGTTCAGACTCCAGAAAAAACAAAAGGGAAAAATGCAACTTACCTGATTTAGTTTGTCCTACTGATGTAAGTGGATAGTTGAGGATTTTAGTAATTTGCTGAAGAACAAGTGGGAAACCTCGAATGCCATCAGCATTGAGAAGAACATGGTCTAACTGTCGACCTGGAAATGATGAAGATTGGATGCAGAAAAAAAAAAGGTACTTTTAGAGACTGATTCATAGTCCTGCAATTCCTTACAAAGATTTATCTTTTGTGGAACCCAGGAGGAAATGTATGCTGAACCACTTTGGGTGATGACCAGAATATCTGGCTTATTCTGTGCTTGACGTTCCAGAGACTATTCCAATAATAGTCTCTGTTGTCAACACCAGCAGACCCTGAATTTCTCAAATTCCTGTGGATTGCTGCCCCAAACACTTTATATGGATTTATCTGGAGGACTTGAGCTGGGTTCATATTTTCCTTCTCTCATTGTTTTAAGTGGTATTTTGACTCCCTAACTAGATAATAAAATTTGTGGACAGAATACACCAATATCTCTTCTATACCCCCACATAGTTGGGATAACTTGTAAACATAGTAGACACTAAATTAATTCCTACTTAATCGACATGAAACCATTTCAACCAATAACAGCTTGAGTAAATCTCCCATCTAACTATTAGATGAAGGGAAATAGTTCAATAAAAAGTCTTATGCATTACGTATACTTTCTTAGAAGGACTATGTGAACATTAAAAGACTTTTCAACCAATAGCTCAGAGATGTGGAGAGGTATGAAAAAGAGAGTTAATGTAGTAAGTCTGAACCTGCTAGCTAGAAAAAGATATTTCTAACATTGGCCCTTGACTGGTATCTGCAAACTTGATCGATAAGTAGTTTTTTACATTGACATAAAACTATCCTTAAATGATGAGTGGCTTAGTGGGCATAAATTGCAGTGTGGCTTATGTTTTCTTTCTCGGAGAGTAGGATTTTGGTTCACACTGAGCAAGAGGATGCCTTTGGCACTGGGTCTCTAGTTAGCGGCCCTGTAGATGGCACTTCACACATCACCACTCACGCTGGAGGAATCTAGCATGTCCTATGTGGGTCTACCAGGAGAGTACTCTTGGAAGATTGTGTCTGGTTTCCTCCAGTTTCACTTAATTTTCTCATATCCTTTGCTGCAAAATATCTTACCTTGTGAGCAAGACTATTTGCTAAGTCCTGAGCCCTTAGAGTGAATCACTGAGGCTGGGGGTGACTCATCATATCACAAATAGTCACCATTCTGCTCCATCACTTAGAGAGAAGACATATTCCTTTCTCCCGTACTGGTCAGTCTTTCTAATGTTCGATGTACAGATCAAGGGTAAGTGGGGAATAACAGCTTTGCCTACCTCTGTATTTACATTCCTCTACCGGCATATATTTGATTCTTATTAGCATTCCATGGACACATTATGGGGCATTATTAACCTTGAGGTACAATCCTGTAATTGATCCATGATGTTTGTTCTTTGGTTTAGAAACTCAAGACTGTCCCAGATTTTAGGATAGGAGGAGACATGCAGTGTAATGGCACAAATTCTGCTGACAGCATTTTTGAATGTATAGTTCCTTCTTGACTTTATAAG
Source organism: Uropsilus gracilis (assembly GCA_004024945.1). NCBI lineage: Eukaryota > Metazoa > Chordata > Mammalia > Eulipotyphla > Talpidae > Uropsilus > Uropsilus gracilis. Next base: position 64,995 of record PVHY01003016.1, read on the forward strand.
CCAGAAAAGAATTTCCTTGAATGATTGCTATGTCTATCCAGAAAGTAAGATCCTCAACATTCATGTCATCAGATTGGACCTAAGGAAATAAACGAATAATCCTTCTCCCTATCTCATCTTCCCCAATAACTAATTTCTCTTTGTACAGTTTATCAAGTAGCTCCGAAACCCAGCTCCTCCTTTGAAAACAAGGGGACAAAGCTAAAGAAGCACACTCACCCCGGTTCTCCAGACTGTTGTTCAGACGCCGTTCGGCTGTCTCCAGGAGCTGCTTGGACGTTTTCCAGAGCTGACACTGACAGCATGCTAGGTCAAATGCAGCCATGGCGGGGGGACTGAGGTCTTCCAGAACTTCTCTTAGGGGAACAGTGGATTCTACCAGGGTACTGCTTAGCCAGAAGTCTTCCTGGAGTGTGGGGATGGGGTCTCCAGAGGTGCTGAGCAGTTTGTCCGTCACATCAGAGATGGAGTAAAATACCATCCCTGGACATTCAGTAGTGGGAGAAAAGCATGAGGTCAAAATGATTCCAACTACACTTTAACTATGAAAAGTTGTTATTTTTAAAAAAGATTTGAGACAAAGCAAGTTAAATAAAATAAAAATAAACTTTGAGACTATCAGGCTAATTAGTGGTTACCAGAAGGGAAGGAGTCAAGGGGTGGGAAAGCAGGGAGAAGGGGTCAGGGAATTACATGGAACTAAACTTTCAATGGTAATCTTAATGTAATAAATATAGATGCTGATTTAAAAAATGAAGTTTTTCATGTTATAAATCAATACTACCTTAATAATCATAAAAAATGAAAAATGCTAGAGATACTTCTGTGCAGGATTACTGATGCATATTAGCACCATCATTTTGTCTTATGGCATCAACGCAATGGCATAGAAAAGAAGACCAAGAGAAACTCAAAAGAAGAGGAATGAGGACTTTCAAGTGGAATTTCAAAGCAGGCTGAGAAGGAATGATGTAGATCTGTGTGTGCTAACTTGGAAAAAGTTTTCAAGTACACAGCTAAAAAAAAAAGGCAAGGGAGGAAATAGTACTTATTTGAAGGGTCCATTTACATTAAAAATTAAAAAATATGCACATATTCATTTAAATAGTCAACAAATTTTGGGCAACTTGACATATAGAGCTGAGATCAGTGAGAAATGTGAAATGTGGGACAAGATCGCACCTCAAACATGAATGAAAAGATACATTTTTTAATGCAGTGCAGCCAAGGATGGGAATTGAGACCTAAGGATCCCAGGTCACAGGTATAATATACAACTTTCTCACTTTACAAAAAAGTGAAATAATATGCCTTGTATAATTACAGGGGAAGAAATGAAACTCCTAGCCATTTCCCAAGATTGTGGCCACCTGAACGCAAGGTAGAACAGCATTCACACCCTGCAGTTTAAGCCACACAGATAAGCTTCATGGAATAGCTGGAATGGCAGGGATGTGGTCACGTGGGCAGGGAGGTTTGCACATGGCTAGAGAACAACTACAATGTGTCAGTGTTGCTATACCGCAAGAGGGCTACTCTTCTGTTGGGGATTCCAGCTCCCCTTCATGATAAACCTAACTCCCTGGCTGCCTTACCACTTACACAGGCAAAGGGAAGCCTCACCTGCTGCTGCAGCATTGCCAATGGCCTGCAGAGTTGAGCGGCCACTGCCTGTTCTGCGAATGGTGCTGCTGCCCCTCTCCGAGCTCTGGTTTTCAATCTTGTGCTCCACTCGGGCCAGCTCCTGGATCACCTCCTGGTAGCGCTCCACAAACATCAGTTCCCCTGAGCTAGGTGAGGACTTCAGGTTGAAGGTGAATACCACCTGTCACAGGAGAGGAAGGGGATTGAGTTTTGGGGGGCCCATGGAGTTGGGGGCACATCTAGGGACAAGAGAGCTTGCCAATCATTAGTCAATACTAAGACATCTGATCTGTAGGGCTGGAAGAGTGTTGAGTGTTAGGAGTGCTCAAATACAGAAATAACTCATAAAAGTCAGCAAGAAAGCCACCAAAGTCCCAGGAGAAAACAGGACCATTTAAAAAAATCTTTTTTTAAGATTTTTAAAAGAGACTAGGTCTCGCTATATTGCCCGGAGTAGTCTTGAACCTGCGGACTCAAGTGATCCCTAGCCTCAGCCTCCAGGTAGCTGGGATTACAGGTGCACGCTACCGCACCTGACTGATATGGATCATTTAAAAGAAAAAATATCTAAGACTAATACATAGATGAAAAATATTTTACCTTACCAGTAATGTAGGGAATTTAAGTAAAATTAAGACCATTTTGCCTCTATCACAAAATAAAGTGTAAAAATAAACCCTCAGGAGGTGATGGTAGAATAAACCATTAAAAAACACTCTTTTTTTTTGAAAAGCAATTGGCAATCTGTAAAACTTCAAAACAAAAATACATATATATTCTTTCTTAAGGAAATAATTAAAAACTTTCTTAAGGAAACAATTCAAAAGATTTAATGTCTAAAGGTGACAAATCTGGCACCATTTGTTACAACTATCACCAGGTTAAAAATAATCTAAATGTTTAAAGAACAGGTTGTGGTCAAATACAGCAAAACCAGACTGATATAGGGTCATTAAACTTAGTTACAAGGCAAATGCTGATAATATCTTGCAAAAAATGTACTTTATCAAGTTTAAGATTCAAAATAACCTTGGCTGCATGAAAGCCATATATATCTTGGAAAATGATTGGCAAAATATAATTTATCTTTAGTATTTGGTAGTTCTGGACAACATGGTTAGAAGCAATTGTATTATCTTTTTGGTATTTTTTATAACACATGCAACATATGCTGTAACCAGGTTTAAACAATAAAGCTCTTGTTAAAAAATCAGCCCCAGGAAAGGAAGAGGAATGAGGGAAATTTAGGGTTTAAGCATCAGGGGTTCACAGAAGGTATTTTCCTCTATATTTAGGTATGAAAAAGGGTGGCGGGTGACCTTCTGCCCAGAAGGTCAGAATTATCACTATGACTAAAGCATGGGATCTACAATGATTAGAGGAAGTTAGCAACAATTATTCTATTACCTAGACTTCCTCATGAACTTATAGAAAAGAAAAATTCTGACCTTACAATATTTTTATCATATGTAGTTTACACAAAGAGATTTAAAAACTACTTAAAAGAGTAAGGAGGTTTTTATGTTATTAAATTTAAGCAACAATAGAAAAGTTGTATTTCTCCTTGCTTGTACATAATCCTCTTAACATTCCCATGAGGTAGGACAAGCAGGCATCATATTTAACTCCAATTTTCCAATGAAGATATGGAAGAGAGGGTTGATTGAGTCTATCTGACTTCTATTTCACGTTCTTTTCTTTACACAACATGAATCTTCCAGTTTGCTACCTCTAATACTTATTGTGTATCCGACTAGCATTCTATTGATTAGTAACACCTGTCTGCATCATGCATTCTAAATATTTGAAGACATTTGTGTCCAGAGAAGGCTTACAAGAAAAACAAACAAAGATATTTCAATGTTTTGAAGCAGTAGATTGCAGCTGAATATTTTGTTGAGACACTGAGTCTGAAAAAAAAGGATTCATCAGTTTAAATGTCCTCTATAGGAACATTCCACTCTTCACCTGTGGAAACTGCCCCCTGCTTCTCCTCTCAAATGCTGCTGAGTGGCCCTGGCTACACAGGTGTCTGTGCCCAGTCTTAATATTAATTACACTGCCAAGGTATGGCCTCGACGCTCCATACTTGGGCCCCTACACCTGCTATACATGTGATCCCCTCACCTGATGGGCTTCTGCAAAGTTCCCCCGGAGGATACATGATGCCAACAGTGACTCAGGTGGGGAGAACATCATGGGGATAAATGAACTTTGGGGCTGCGTTCGGCCATCCAGCTCATTCCTTCCTGACGCAGCACTCAGACTTCCCTCTGTTGAAACACCAGGATTTGGGAAACAAAGAAGCAATAGAAATTGAGGGAAACTGTACTGCTGCCACCTCCCATCAGTCTTATCTTCTCAAAGCCCTTCTCTAAAAGGTCTGCAAATAAATCTTGATATTTTCTCAGTTGAAGGGCAAATCTATGCTATCGTATTTGAATACAAGATATAAATCCCAACTACGTTCCTGGAGTATTCACTTATGTTTCTCTGCTGATGGGTGACTCTGCTGGGAGTGAAATAGCCTTTCCCCCTGCTGAACCGATTTGGCCATCTACAGAATTAACGTTCTTAAATATGGGCATGAACTGCTCAGTCTGGGATTTTATACCACAGTATATGGTGGCTTTAAGCTAGAAGTTGGCACATGGTTGGGTCTCTCATACCTGAAGTACTTGTGCTCAGCTCACTACTTGTACTTTCCAGGGATGGGTTGGAACCTCTGTCCCGGCCATCTAGAGGTATTAGGAAGAAGAGAGAAATTCAACCATCATCTTACAGTGTAGAAAGTGAGAAAACTGGCTTTAAGTTTAGAACCAGGAAGTCAGAGTGAGAAGACAACGGGTACACTGGGTACTCTTCCTAAAAACCAAACATGAAAGGCAGGCTTAATACAACCCCAGTGCACATGTGGGTAGTAGCGTTCCTGGTGGTTCCCAATCTGTGGGTCTCACAAGCTTACAAGTCACTTTGAGGGTTCAATGACCCCATCTGCTGATTATTCTGAAAAGATAAAATCACAACTATTATGACCTGGAAGCAGTAGGGTGCAAAAGACGGCCACAAGATTCTCTGACAAAGGAAAAGGTAATCTGGTATTGAAAAAGTAGGGGACTGAAATATCACCCTGGGCCTACCAAAGGCTGCAATTTTAAAGCTCTGGAGGAGTTGCTTCCCACCCCCTGCTTAGTGTAGGGTCTCCCTGGCTCACAGTTTAAAAGGAATGGACAGTTACAGGAGGGAAGAGATGGACTGTACATCCTTGGACTGGAATGAAGTGGAATCAAATCCTGTATTTAATATAGAAGGATTTGGTAAATCCGCTTTGAAACTTTGTTTTTCTCATGGCACCCTCCATCCTACCCAGTACAGTTGCTTCTCCAGTCACCTCTTAGTTAAAGGCTGCTGCCCATTCTTCTGAGTTCTGAGTCAATATTTTCACAAAGTCTACTTCCTTGACTTGAAAGATTATTCTGATGTCCTCTTCTAAGAGATGTCTTCTCTTTTCTGGCAGTGCCTCACTGTAGTTGAAGTTTTTTATGTGTACTGTCTATGCAGGTAACTATAGATTCCCAGAAGCAACGTCCTTATTTGGCCTCAGTTTATTCACCTCCCCCAAGATACGTAATATTGTTAAGCACATGGGAAACTCCTATGGATTCTCTGTTAATTAAAATTAAAGTAAGTTCAGCACCACAATGGAAATTTGATAACTTAAAAACTGAATAGTACTGTATAATGCTCCTACATTAAACTCCTTAAGAATTTACAAAGTTAGAAGTTAAAATGGAGAAAAACTCTGTTACACATAATGACAGAATATATAATACAGTAAGAAAGACAAAACAGTAGAAAGTGTGGATCTTATACATAGACAGCTCAAAGGAAAATATAAGTTAACATAAGCGTGGAGACAGATATCTGAAAAACATTCAATCTCAATCAAACTAAAAATTGATATTAGAATAATGACAAATCCTTACTGTATTAATCATATTAGCCAAAATTTAAAGTCTGATACTATTCTTGTTGATGAATGTATGTAAAAATAGGTGGGAATGTAAATTGGTCCACCTATTTTTAGGCAATTTGGTAATATCTATCTATATTTGACATGCACATACCCATAACCTTGCTATTCTACAGTTAGACTTATCCTATAGATATATACACAAATATACACAGACATATGTAGAAGATCACTTACTATAATATTGCTTATAGTAATAAAAACCAACAATTTAGATGTCTATACTAGGGTATATATGATAATGGAATACTAACCTTTAAAATGATACATGAAAAAAGGAAGTTCTCAATATGAAGGAAGATACATTTGTAAACACAACAGAATATTAAGTGAAAAAAGCAAATAAAAATCTTTATCATATATAGTATGGCTCATCTATCTATACAGAAGGACATATATATTTGCACTATATGGAGATTTTCTGGAAGGATATGCAAGAAACTATTAGTAAGGGTCAGACTAGGGAAATGGCACTAGGATAATCTTAGATGACTATTTGTTGAGATCATGCGTTTTACCTAAAAAGTACAGAGAAGTGGCAATATGGTGCATGGGAATGAGGCATAGGGAGAGCTGTTCAGATTACCTGCTCGACTCTTTTTCGTCCGACGACCCCGGCGGAGACTGGGGTGCCGTGTTGCCATGGGCCGGTACCTTCGGGAAGGCTGCTCCTCTGAAACAGCAAACCCAATGGGTCAAACAGGAATGTAATTGACTTCGACTTCTATCTCCTGTAGTAACTGGGGATGGGGGAATCTGGAATGGGTTCTGAGCAATGGAGCAATACCCCAGTTTTCTGACACTGGTTGCTATAGTGATATACACCTTGAGTTACATTGAGACTCCTATGCACTCCACACTCTACCCCACATTCCTGAGATTTCTCACTCTCTTTACTTTGTAGACCTACTGTTTCTGCTCCCTGCTCTCACCTGAATTCCGGTTGGTTGTTACCACCTTGTATCTCCACTGGGCTTCAGAGAGAACTTTGGCAAACTGATGTAGACGGTTCTGTAGTCCATCTCTGCTTCCCAAGCAACTCTGGCCTTCTAAGGGCTTAGGCTTCACAGGTGGGCTGTGGCTGCTTATCTCCTCCAGCTGTTCTTGGAGGAGACCAAGGAAGGCCCCCACAGCAAATTCATCAGCCAGGAACCCAGTGATCCCACTAGTAAAATGCTGTAGGTCCAAAAAGCTGTTCCCGTGAGTCCCAGGGTGACTGTCTTTTAGTTCTGCTTTCAGACAGCTTGGAACTGTGTAAGCAAGGTTCCTGGGGACTCCGAGGGAACCCCGTTCTGATTTCCTTTCAGGTTGTGCTATGTGCTGAGGGCTTGTTGATGGGGACCTCCAACCTACAGAGCCCTGTCCCTCAACATAATCATCCTCAGCATAGTCCTCAGGCAGGTGAGGCTCTGGGTGAAGGTCAGCAGAAGTGATAAGGAGTAATGAAAAGATGTTTTCTAGAAGTTCCAGGCACAGAGAGTCGGGAACACTGCGTAGATACTCTTGACACCTGGCCAGGTATGTTGAGAAGAGATTTGTAGCACCTAAGCATGCATATGAAAAGAGAGTAGAAAAGAGAGAGAAAATGCAAACATTAGAAAGTCTGTGCAAGACTCACATTCTAACTTACTTATGCTTTAGTGATTATGGGAATTGAAGTTACAATCAGAAGAACAGGAGATATCCAGCCATATCTTCTCTCATTTGCAGACAGATTTTGCAACTAAAAGTACAGCTAACTGAACATTCATTGTTTTGTTTCTGCTCTTTCACTAGTACTTTAGTCCTCACCTCTGATATTCATTCCATATTTTAGTTTCTGGAATTAAGGTAGGAGGGAGACTCCTTACTACTCATTTCTATCTTTATTCATACTAAAGGTGATCACAGGCTACCTAGATCTCTTAAGAAATACTCACTAGTCAAAAAATAGTCATGCTCAGAGGTAAAGATCGACTCCAAAGGGAACATTCCAAAGGGCATGATAACTGGTCACTTGCTACAGAAAGGCAGTTCAGGAATTTTAGGTTGTTTAGGAAAATGAGAGAGGACAGGACTTTACATTGGTATCTTTCACACGGTAGACCATGACCCAAGAAACTAACTCAGAGGGTGGCATTTAAACAATGAAAGAGAACAGAAAAATAATCAAGTATGCGGTTCCTTTGGAAAGGCAAGTATTGTTTCTTAAAAGTTAATTTCAGCTTATGTATTGCTTACACATACATACACGCATTCATGTATACATCTACAAATTATATACTGAGGTACAAACTGGAGTGTGTTGTGATACAAAAATAGTAAAATATGCTGTTTTTATTTTACTGAAATAAAATTTTTATTTTTATAGTAAAAATGATAAAGTTAGAAAAAAGCATTTGGAAAGTACTACACTAGGCGATGAGACTCCATTGGAGCTTAGACAAATCACAAACCTCCTGCACACCTTTTGATTCATGGAAGCTGATAAATGTATGAAATTATTTCTGGTTATGAATTATTTCATAATAAAGCTAGGGCTGCCACCCCTAATTCTCACACAAAGAACTCACTGGGCAGGTCAAGTGTGTACCTGGAGAGGGAAGAGAGTCACTTGCTGGCTCCGCAGCCAAGGTCAGGTCCTCAGAGGGACTGTCTTTGCATTCCTGGCACTGGGAGTGTTGGTGCAAGTTCACACAGAGGGCGTAGACGGCATACTTCATGGCACAGAAGCTCTGGTAGAGAGTCAGGTTTTGACACTGGCTCAGGTGCTCAGGAACCAGGCCATCAGCTGAATCTGAATTGTAGAAACAGGGAGTACTTCAGAGCTTGTTCTTTCAGGCATGGACTGAAACAGCTCTCTCCTTTCTGTCAGATCATTCTACTAGGCCTTTTCCTCTAATGAATATCAATTTTCAGTTCCTTTCATTTCTTCTACTCCACCAATCTCCCTTCTCCATGTCTGTTCAATAGAGCTCTTATGACCATTGACAACAACACATATACATTCATAACATTTATGTTTCTTAAAACACTTGTTTTTTCCCCTCTTTTAAAAGATTAAAAGTTAAATGCCAAGTCAACCTACCACATTACCTACATTATCTAAAAGACAGACATAACTGTGTTTAGATGGAGTAACAAGAGTGCAAAGGGAACAAAAATTTTTAAAAATATTTGATTTTTAAAGAAAATACTGAAGCAGTTATGGGGGGGGGATCAAATTGTTGTAATTTCTGTGTTTGTTTAATAATTTCTAATTCCTCATTAAAAAGATTTTTGAAGCCGGGCATGGTGGTGTGTGCCTGTAAGCGGGTACCTATGGAGTGCGGCTGGGACTGGGGATCACGGTTCGAGTTGTACTCGGGGCAACATAGCGAGACCTAGTTCCAAAAAAAATAGCTGGGCATGGTGGTGTGCACCTGTAATCCCAGCTACTTGGGAAGCTGAGGCTGGGAACTGCTTGAGTCTGTGGTACCCTGGGCAACGTGAGTGTGGAAGACTGTCCATGTTGAGGGCCACCATGACTTTCAGTGCTTAGAGGAAGCCTCAACTGCAAAGCCTCTGGTCAAGCATTTGTGATTTCATCTTGTTGAAGCATTTAGTGCATCCCTTAGAGCTGCAGTTTTTTAAAATAAGTTTGCATAAATCCTGCCAATGATAATGCTGTGACTTTAGAGGGCAATTCCTAATTTTCTTGGAATGACAGTATCTGAGCTGGTTCCATGAGGACAAAGATTTCTGTAGAACTGTTTTCATATGATTCCCAATACCTCACCAAGAAAGGGGAAGAAATATCCTCATATCCATAATTAGGTTGGGGAAAACAGTATTATTTATAGGGAATCTGCTGAGACACCCATTCTGATAGATGCCAGCAATTACATTTAGTAAAATCTTGTGCTGGAAGAAACAGGTACAAGAAGATTGTCCCAGGAGGGAACCTTGCCCAAGTCATTCCATCATCCACTCACCATTATCTGGTTGGTGGTCCTTGGCTGGCACCTTCTGTAAGAGCTTGAGGACATCTTCCTCCCTGAGTGCTGGGAGGTTGGTAAGGTGATGGAGAGAGTAGAGCACAGAGTGGCTGTCTCCACCATGTAAATGACATAAGAGATCTCTCTTTGGTATGGGGTTGCTGAAGGAAAGTTGGGAGGATGGAAAGGGATGCAGTTTATACAATTGCATTAAGAAAAATCAATCCCAATACCCCCTTGTTCTTTCTTTCTGACCCATGTAACAGCACAGGTTTCATTTCCCCAAACACTAAATTTTAGTTGGTCTGAGATAGAGCAGGCCATGCATTTTATTCTTGGGAAAGTAGTACATCCAGCTCTACTTGGATAGAAAGAACCTAGGAAGGGTCTTCTTGGTTCCCAAGGTCTAGAGAGGGGTCACAGATTCAGCTTCCCAATTTCTATATTCTTTCCGGCTTGGAATTGCCACAATCTTTTCTGGCTTCTCAAGAGTAAGGGCCCCTTGAAACTTGCTCTTTGGCCTACTCTACTCAAGGAATTGTTGGCAAAATGGGTGAAGAGCAAAATAGGAACCCAGAAGTAGGGAAGACCTAAGGCTCAATTATCAGAAAAACATGGTGTATAGTTCAATGAGTATAAAGGTCAATGAATAAAGAGTGATACTAAGAGTTGGGGTCATGTTTACTGGCTGTGGTTAGTCGGGGCAATTTATTTAATAGCTTTGGGTTTCTGCTGCCCCAACTCTAAAATAAGAATAAATTGGTATCTGTCCCATAGGATTATCATGAGGTTTGAGTGAAATTGTGCTCTAACAGGCTTAGTGCAATACCTCGTTTATAGTGATTGCTCAGGAAAAGTGAGTTATTGTTCTTTTTAATCATTGTCACCCTTCAATTATTCTCTAGTCATGACCATAAGGCTATGGTGAGGCCGGGCATGGTGGCTCGTGCCTGTAAGTTTCAGCCTATGAAGCAGCCGGGGCCAGGGATCATGGTTCGAGTCCCGCCTGGGGCCCGTAGCGAGACCTAGTTCCAAAAAAAGAGCAGGGCATGGTGGCGCACGCCTGTAATCCCAGCTACCTGGGAAGCTGAGGCTGGGGATTGCCTGAGTCTGTGGTACCCCAGGCAGCGAGAGCCTGCGGTTCCATGGGAAAAAAAAAAAAAAAAAAAAGGCTATGGTGAACATAATAATGGCTTATATTTCTTTTTCAGGTTTAACAAAGGAAACAATTATTGGCTGCTACTCAACACTGTCAACTCAAAACACTTATGTGGAAAAGGTCTCGAAAGGAAGACTCCCACATAGCACACTGTCCTGTGTGCCCAATGTAGGAGGGGGGCTGGCTGCACAGGATCGTACCTGCTCTGCTGGACACACCACTCCAAGACTTCCAGGTGAGCCCACAATGCATCACAGGCATCCCTGAGGAGCTTATCACAAACTTGGTCCTGTGTTGATATGGGAGAAGAGAAAGATGTTGACAGAGATGCCTGGAGTCAGAGACTGTGACCCACTTCAGCACCTGCATTATGTCTCTGCCTGGAGCAGAGGCTGTGTACTCCCAGAGCAGCTTGGGTTGCAGAGTTACCTGGGTCCTGTGGAGTGTCTGGAGAAGCTTCTTGGCAGAGTCTAGGCTCTGGCAGTGTGTCCAGCCGAGGAGTATGAGCAGTCGACCCAGAGGCTTGAATTCTCTATTGAGTAGACGGCCAAGACTTGGGAAGTCTTCGTCTTTCAGCAGTGTTAGTGCTGTTATCTGTAGTTCAAAGAAGGCTGCTATAGGCAGTGATGTATGGACTCGAAAAAAAATGAATCAAGTTTGTTGCTCATTAGGGTAAGAAGTTTGTTAATATAGCAGGGAGATTTCTGAATATGACAGAAGTGGCCAGCTGAGTAACAAAACATTTGCCAAAACCCTAGGCTGTGAGCATTTTGAAGGCAGGGACCAACAGTTCCTAGCATAGTACATGATGCACAGGATGAGATTATTAAATATCTGTTGACTTGAAATGAACCTCAGCGGTAATCTAGAAGGAAGGCTAGAGCCATTCAATGTCCTTGTCGGCAAGACAACACAGCTGTCACTATCTTTTCTTCCCCATAGTCTCCAGAAAGCTTATATGCAATCTAAAATAACTGCAGTTCAGATGGTGAGTGAGACTGGATCTCAGAGTCTTCTTTCCCCTGGGATGAAGGATAGACAGAACCAAATGATTCACTATTAATTAGACAGCTTTGTGTTAGCTAGATGAGTAGGAGAGAAATGAGGAAAGGAAAGGCATCCTAATACTCCATGAGGACTTCCTTGATGGAGGATAATAAAGTTTGACTTACTAGGATCTGCTCAAGGAAGTGCTTGTTGTTGCCCAGGCAGTAGAAATAGGCCGATTTCCAAGCCTGGGCTGGATCAGGATTAGAAAACAGGGCTAGCATTACCCGTTCAGGATCTAGATGATCTGGCGAGACTGAAAATCAAACCAGACAGGGTTATTGGGGAAACAGGAGCTCATCTTTCCTAAGCTAGAAGTCATCTGAAATGCCAGCTGATAAGTTTGCTCTTAAAAACTTACTCCAGGTGTTGTACACTTGCCTAAAAGATTCTTGATTTTTCTTTGCAGCTTGTGAAAAGCTCTTTCTTCTAGCTGCTATTTTATTTTTTCCCATTGTTCCACATTAAGATAAAATCTGTGGTTTTACAAAAGACCATCTTTTACCCATTTTTGCTTAGCTTTTCCCCACTATCGTTCCTGAGCACAAGGAAGATGTCAGACTAGAGGAATGTCAGAGGCTGGGTACAGTGGAATTACCAACATACAACCAGAAGCAGCCAAGGTTACACACCTTTTCCCGTGTGAGTGGCCCTCAATGACTTTTCAGCAGTCTTCTCTGCATAGGTGTGGCCATATAAGGAGAGTAGGCCCCGTCCGGCTCGGTGTAGCAGGCAGCCCAGCAGATGCTCCTCCTGCAGGAGACTCCCCTCAGCACTGCAGGCCTCTAGTAGTTCCTCACACAGGAGACGCAGTTCAAGTCCAAGTGACTCTGCAGGGCATCGCAGAGTCCTCAGGGCTCCATAGATGGCATCCACTACTCCAGGGGGCCCAGGTGCAGGGCTCTGCAGATCTTGAATTGCCTTTCGAGTAAGGTCTACCAGTGCCTTCTGCAGAGGCCAGCCATAGAGACTGGTGTCTTCATCCTCCTGAAGCAGGAGTTCCAGCAGGGCCTGTGCTGGCTGAGGAGTCTGCCTCAGAAGATCCCAGAGAGCAGAGACAGCTTCTGAGCTGAGCTGAGGCGCCCAGCTCTCCCGCCTGCGATTTCCATCAAACAGAGGGCTTACTGCGCCTTGTGCTAAGACCTCATATAGCTCCTAAATAAGATGATGAGGAGAGGGATTGGTGGTAAGCATTCTAGAATGTTATCACTCACATGCCTTGATGTCTTCCCTCTTTGTAGTATATACACATGTGTTTGTGTTTAAATGAAAGAGCAGCAGGAGCAAGCACCTCTATAGTGGTTACTATGTACCAGGTCTTTTATACAGAAAATCTAAATTAATCTTTACAACATTGTTAAAATGAAAACACTATCATATCCTCCTTTTATGAGTGAGGAGGCAGACGCAAGGAGAGATGAATTCAATTGCACATTATCTGCATGCTCAAACTAGTTTCCCCCACCCCAACTGCCTCCAAAATGTACACTGTCAATCTAAATCAGGGACTGCAAACTCATAGACCAAGCAGGTAACAAATGGCATAAAACATTATACCTATCAAGGCATTTAAATTCAATTTTTTAAAACTACTGGACTCTAACCCTTGATCTATATATTCGAGCCAGGCTTAAAAGGATAGCCTGTTCCTCATCCTTTTATAAAATGTTCTCCAACACTTCCAACTCATACAACTTTACCTCATTATTAGGCTTTCAATGTACTTAAATAAGTCATATGGTTTAGTAAATAATTGTCTCACCTGTGGTCTTCTACAACTTTAGGTCTTTAAAGGCAAGAACCACTATAGATTTGTTTGCAGGGTTGGAGGAGAGGGATGTAGGTTATTTCCACATCTTAACAATATACCTATAGATGGTGCTCAGAGATCCTTGTTCATTAGTTGCGTCAGAGGTGGTCAAAGGATCCTAAGTCCTTGACCTATGACAAGTCAAAGGCCTTCCTTAAATCCCAACACAATTGTGTCTTTAGTTAGCTGGTGGTTGGGTCATGAAGAATGTTAAGTATTATTGAGCTTCAGAGCTTCAGAACAGATATAATTAAAACTTGGTCTAAATCTGCCCTCATATGGTGGATTAAGATTAATTCTAATGCTCAGAGCAGCTGTTATAAAAGTACTCAGCAAATACTAGTTCTTGGTTCCCTTTCATGAGCAACTGTTCAGAAAATAATATATGCTGGTGAAAAATGCAAACATTAGTTTAAATATATTTTTATCTGACATGCATAAAATAGGTTTAATTTTCAACTACACTTTGGGGACCTGATTCTGCTGGATTCCTGGAAGCTGAGTTGCTGAGCGACTAACTCTGGGAAGATAGCTCCAGGTCCCTCTCTCACCTTGAGGATGTCCTCTGGAATGTCACCTTCGAGGTCTTCTGTCAATAAAAGAAACTCAAGTCTTTTCCTGAAAACGGTTGGGAGTGACTTCTAGAACAATCATAAGAAAGCAGAGAGTTTAAGCATATAGCTAACAAATTGTAAGCAAAGTTTTCTCCAGCTAGTCTTATTTATGCTGTTTCTCTAACATAAAGTACTTTTAATGATTAAATTCCTGCATATATGTTTTCAGATACTTTTTTAATAAACAAAAATAACTGAAACTTGATATATACCTCCTCCCCCTCTCCCGCTTTTAAATACTACACTAAATTCCACACTCATCAGCCTCAAAATCCAGGGTTTGCTCATATTGTGTCCTTTTCTTTCCTTAAGAGTGCAGTACCCAAAACACACAGTTATCATTAAGGGTATGGCTTACAAGGTTCAGTTTGGTCTAAGTCCCCTGTTTTTTAGTATTCATTATCATTTGGAAAATAAAAGTAAAGGTAAAGGGGCTCTAATGTTTATTACTTATGATGTACCAGGAACTTGGTGCCATAGTTTCACATATTAAAAGACATAACTTTTAAATCTCTAAATCAAACAAATCTGTGGTATGAAGTGTATATTTTTAAAAATAATTTTGATAAAAGATAAAAATGGTTGAGAAGCATTTTTCAATTATTTCAAGCATAAGAAGGAAAAAGTGATCCTAATGTTTGTTATTGTCACCAGAGAAGACTAATGTATAGAGGAAGAGAAAAACCTTTAACTCTTCCTACAACTACTTGCTTCACAAAAACCTCCCTTTACCTGGTCTTAAAACTCCTTTTCTCTAGACACAAGTACAAGTAAGATTAAATCCTGAGACTAATTCTGACAAACACTGCTTTGAATCAGAGATACAAGAGCACATCGTGTAGCTAATGAAAGTTTCTAGAAGCTAGGGTTTATTGAAAGGTTGCCTGAATCAAGGCAAAAGCAACTGTATGATTGTGTGTGTGGGGTGGGGGGGAAGGGGAGGTTAGAATATAAGGTCATAATTTATCCATGTGCCATACATCACATCAAAGGCTAACATAACCTAGCATGTTCAACATCTTATTTCTTCTTACCATACCCCTCTCTAATCTAAATGTTTGTGTAATACTAGAGGATGGAAATTGGTGGGAAATTTTATGCTCAGAAGATGAAGGTAGCTACTATTGAGGACTACAAGGAAGGAATATTAAGATGTCCCACAGCAGGACCTTAATGAAAAAAAAAAACAACAAAGTCTGCTTAGAATTTTAGCCTAGAAACATAAAGACTGCTATGCAGGTGTTTATTTCACTGGTGAAATTATTTTATGCAGGATCTCAAATACTAACATTCCCTAAACAGGCTTAAGTTTGCTTACTATTCCTAAGCACATATTTTCTTACTGTAAAAGTAAGGTATTTTTGATGAACATAATTAGAATATATAAAGAAAACATACACACACACACACACACACACACAAACACACCCTAAATCTTCCCATTAAAAGAGAAATACCATTAATACTGTGTGGTCAAACTTGAGGGAAGAAATTCTATACTGTAAAAATATTAGCAATGATATAAAACAATGCTACTTCATTAAGATAGAAAAAAATTGTGATTTAAGGGCATTCAGATAGTTCTCTATGGATGCAGTTATGTATGTATAACAAAGATACTGTTCTCTAAACTATCTTTTTTCCTTTTCACATAGCAGAGTGTGAATATACTTTTACATCACTGAAAATTCATTTACCATGTAATTTAATAGTGGCATGGTATTTTTATATTTTTATACTTAATTTATTAACCAGTCATGTATTGTGGACATGGGAGTTGTTTTCAGTTCCCCTCTGTTAGAAGCAGCATGGCAGTGAACATCTCTGCAGTAAGATCTTTGTACAAGTAATTACACATGCAGACATAAATCACTGCAAGATAAACAGGCAAAGGCAAACATGGATGAAGAGTGAATAGAATCATTGTTTTGACTGCTGTTTAAAATGGAAGGTTTTGGAAGAAATTGGAAGAGGATAGGTGATCAGCAAGTCCCTAAAAAATAAATTCTCTCCAGGGTAATGATGGCCTCGTAGGACTGCTCCAAGAACAGTCCTTGGAAAATCTTGGTCCTTGTATGAACTTCTAAAATTATTTCAGGTCCTTGTTTAAAACTTCAAACATTTTCACAGATATTTAAATGTACTGAAACTTTAAACAAGCTTTGATGCTGGGAAAAACAAAAGCAACTCCCAGCCTGTGCTAAGTAGCCAGGGAAAAAACAAAATTTACCACCTGATCTGGTTGAGCAATTGTCCAGAAAACAAGCAAGCAACCAAGCATAATGTAAGCAAATACCTCCTAAGGGGAAAGTTCATCTAGTTTGACAAATCCCATGTTTGTACTGGAAAGATCGTTAGTAATAACAAGACATTTTTTTTCTCTTTGAAGATAGCATTGGGTAGTTTTAGCTCAACTGAAACCACAGTCAACTGTTAAAAACCTCAGTTTGGTTATTTTTCAACTTTTTGTCTTTTTTATTCACTTTCCTCCTGGTTGGATTTTTCTCTTTTCTTTTTTCCTTTTTTTGCTAGACAACTTGACAAAATCCCATATAAAATGCATTTAGATTAGTACCTTGTTATTTTTCAACAGCTTTGTTAAGAAGGGTTTTAGGCAAAACCAGAACTAAACACAAAATTATTCAGAAGAGTGAAAAGAAAATCAGGTTAAATTATAGATGTTTATGAAATAGGATTTGTGGTTTCTTACTTTTATGTCCAAGTGTGAAAAAAAAATGTTGAGTTGAATAAAGCAGAAGATATAAAAAATCAGAAAATCTCAGTTTTAGTTCCGATTTTATCAACAAAACTTTATGATGTGACCTTGGGCCACTCATGTTTCTTCTGAGTCAGAGATTCCTTACATTGTAGATTGCACTTTAACATATAATTGCCTCAGAAAAATTCTTTTAGTGAATATCAGGTTCTGATAATTATTACATACTTTAAAAAAAGGATTTTATTGGCAGTTTTTCTTAAAAAGTACTACTTCCTTATAAATAAATTTTCTTTCATGGTTAATTTGCTTCACTTTATTTTATATTTATATATATGATAACTTTCAGTTCAGTTCATACGAGTTACTAAATGATTAATACATGGGTTCGAAATCTATAAGATTTCACGAATTGGACTAGCTCAAGTAAGATTTTTGGAAGAACAAGTTTTAACTGAGCCTATTCTCCACTACTTGAGCATTATGAAGCTAATTCTTAATTGCTATTTTATTTGTCACTTTCACCGAATTCTGCAAAGTTATTTAGGCATAAGACTTACAGTGCTATTTAACAAAATGATATCAACTGACATGGCATTCTGTGCAGTATAAATTAGAGAATTAATGAACGGACTTCGGTGAAAAGACAAAAATAAAAACAAGCCATTTTTACTGTCAGAATTGAAAGAGGAAGATGACAAACCTCATAATAAAGGAAGTGACAGACAGAGGAAAATCTCATAATTACTTAAAAATTTTTCTCAGTTCCAGTCCTAGGAGAAAAATTTGAACCTTAAATCTACTTACCTTTTCCTGGACCAACCATTTTTCCAGTACAAGAAGCCACATCCATGCTATTCTTTGAGGGTTAATGTCCTGTTCATACCTAAAAAATGTGAAAACAAAGATTTTTCTTAAAAAAGAGTTTCTACTGGTCTTCTTTCTTTTCTGATCCAAGATATAGACTTTACTACTCAGTCTGTCTTGAAGCTGAACAGCAAGACATTGTTCCAACTAGGAATTTTTAAATGTAAATGACAGATCAATAACTAGAACTAGAATAGGCTGGGCATGGTGGTGCATGCCTGTAAGCGGTAGCCCAGGAAGCTGCAGTGAAGACCAGGGATCGTGGTTCGAGTTCCACTCGGGGCAATGTAGTGAGACCTAGTTACAAAAAAATAGCTGGGCGTGGTGACCTGAGCCTGTAGTCCCAGCTACCTGGGAAGCTGAGGCTGGGGATTGCTTGAGTCTATGGCACCCCAGGCAACGTGAGTCTGTGGTTCCATGGGCAAAAATAGCGAGACCTAGTCTAAAAAAAAAAAAAAAACCTAGAATAGACTACTAGTTTGAAAAAAGGGAAAAAAGTTTCATTTCCAACTCTATCTAAACTTTATGATTTTTAAACAAAAATTACACTGAAACTGTAGTAGCTACAGTCATCTAAGATAGATTCTTGAACACAGAAGCTGAAACAAGTGGTCTTAAAGAAAGTAAAGGAACTTCATAAAAATTATTTTTAAATGTACACTAAAAATAAAATCATAGGAATTATTAACCTTTTTTTGAAGTTATTTACTTATCTATTTTGAGACACTAACTCTCTAAAACCCATGCATCTGGAGAGAAAACAAAGGAAGAAAATAAATACCTAAGTCTCCACCCTTTGTGCACTAATAGTTTTTAAACTATGCCATAACTGCCAAAGTAAGGGAAAGTAAGAGAGCTTAGCCAGACATTTAACCCCTATGCCATTAGTTGTTGCTAACACTGCAAGGAAGAACTTCATCACAAATTGACACAGAGAAACAGTGGTTGCCAGTGGATCAGGAGGGGTTGAAATAAAAGGAAAGAGAGAGAGAAGGAGAAGAAACGGGAGAGGGAGAGGGAGAGGGAGAGAGGAAATTCTCTGGTGATGGGACAGTTCAGTATCTTAATGACAGCAGTAGTTACAAGAATCTACAATTGTATAAAATTGCATAGAACTACACATACAAAAATGAATGTAGATTTAAACACCAGTAAAAACGGAGAAAGGTTTGAAGTCTCCTTTACAGTAATGTGCCAATGTCAATTTCCTGATTTTAATATTATAGCTATATGAGATGTCACAATTGGGGGAGAAGAGTATTCTTTGTATTATTTTTTAATTTCTTGTTAGTCTATAATTATTTAAAAATAAAAAATTATATGTGAATTCACTTCCTCCAGTTCTTCATTACACCTGAAACCATAATTTCAGTTCTATAAGAAAAGAGCAAGGCTAATTTTTGGATGCAAAGAAAGTTTTTCAATGCAGCCCCCACTATCTAATGATAATAGACAAAAACAGAGGTGGTTTCAGGCACAGTTTGCTGACCAGACTTAAATGCAGTTGCAGATGATAACTCAAAGTCAATACTAAGTAATAGGAATGTATCATAGAGGTAAATTTTCAAGGCAAGTAAAATACACTTGTTTCGGTTAATTCTTCAGAAGGTGCTTGAGTGAGGAACAATCACTAGGGCCGGGGTATTGAAACTCTCTTGCCTCCTGTGACTGTCAGATGGTAAGAGAGATCCCTTACCTCAGCTGATTTGGACACACCACCAGCGCCTGGAGTATGTCTTCCACTTTCTTTGGGATATCCCCTTTTGCCTCCTGTAGCTGTGGTACACATGCTTGTGCCAGCTCCCATTCTCCTCTCTGAAGACACTCACAGAAAAATCCAAACAAATGTTTCTCGGAAGTAGATTCCTCTTTTCCAAATGGATGATGCATTTTCCCAGCACAGAGTGCAGGGTGGTAAAAACAGATGAATTACGCAGAATACATTATCAGTTTTCTCAGTGGTGGAGTACCTCCTAGAAATACATAACAGCATGAGAAAACAAAACAAAACAGGAAAAATCATATTTACACAAATTAGCAACCACTGGCCACACTGGGAAGAGGGGGTGTTACTTTTCTAATTATCGTATTAAGTTTGATTTGACACGTTACTATCTCTTTTTGAGAACTTCTATCTTTCCCCAAGCGGTGGATATTACTACATGCATCCAATATTTAATAAATATTAATTGTCGTATCAGACCCGGGCGCAGACTCAAAACTCCACGTGCGTATTTCCTCTTCAACTTTGAGCCTAGCCGGGCTCTAAATCCCCAGGTGGTCGCCTCTCAAGGATGAGGAATTCAACAGGAACCTCCCTATTTCGAGCTTTCGGTTAAAGCAGAGTACTGAAGATCGGGAGACGAATTTATGTCAGAACTCGAGGACAGTGGGGGTTGGGGTGCAGGGACGCTCCGCACAGGGGTCGTGGAGAGCGCCCCCGCCTTCCCTAGGGTGCTTTACACTCACCTGCTCCCGGCGCCGAAAGCAACAGAGATCCCAGCGCAGCCATGTTTCATGAGTCAGGTGACAGGACCCATTCGAAGAACGCAGGGGAGAAGGGAGTGACGACTGACAGCGGCTACTCCTATTGGCTGAATGGAGAGACAATGCAAATAAAGCGCCATATTTGTTTGGGTCACGTGACACCACCACTAGCTTGGAGGATGCTTTAAGATCTGAGTCAATCAGTGACCTGGCTAAGGACCATCCCTTTCAGTCTGGCAGAGCCTCTGTTCAACACCTTCCCTTCTGCGTTAGGTGGAGCCGGTGGTAGAAATAGCTGTGTCTCTTCCGCTATCCCCATTTCCCCCCCTGTCCAGCCCAGTGTTTGAAGTCAGAGTTTGTTGAGACTTAGTGACAGTGATTTGCCAGGCCTGGGATACCAGGACAAGACCACCTCATCCTCCAATATTATTTGATCCACTTGGTCCCTCCAATATTTCTGGTACCATACCTTCTGAATTCTCTTTTTCTTCTGCTTAACTCTATTAATGTATTTGCTCACTAATTGAACAGTTAGTGTGCCAGTTCCTACTTAGATACTAAGGTGCAGTCCCTGTTCTCACATAGCTCAGTTTAGTGAAGGTTGCAGGCCAATAATTAGAATTCAATGGGCTAAATTCTAAAAGTAATTAGTATTCATGGAAAGATGAGAGCAAAGGCTTTTTGCAAAAATAATGATCTGAAACCGAATCCTAAAGTACTGGTTTACTAGGTTTCGTCATAGCTATTTTTATACCGAACTTCCTACTTGGTTTCTTCTTTCATGTTCTTGTCTAACCGCCAACTCACGTTTTCCCATTGTGTATTTTCAGCTTGAACAATTTCATTCAGTACTTACCAAATTATTTTCACCACCTAAGGGCGATGAAAAAAGCAATCCAAAAACTCTTCTGTGACAAGCAAATTCTCATTGATTTTCAGAAAACTAACAAGAAGCTGTTTTACTAAGCGATTTTTTTTAAAGTACAGGTGAAAGAAATAAAATTCCAAACAAGGTTTTCCTTTGATTAATATTAATTGTCGTATCTCCTTGGTTCTGTTCCTCGGCCGGGTTTTGTCTGTTATTTCTGGGAAACTGGCTCTGACTCATATCATAAAGAGATAAAAGACTGTGGACTACAATTCCCAGACAGCAGCGGAGCCAACCTGGGTCTTTTCCCATCTCTGATTGGATAGCTCGTCATCGTAACGACCCAACCAGAGCTTCGGTTGTTGTTTTGAGGTGTTTTCCGCGGGGAACTTTGTGAGGGTTGGGTAACTTTGAAAGTTGGATTCTGCCGATCCGGTACTGGAAAGTTTCCCGTGGGGGGTAGTGGTGGGGAAGTGGAGTGCGCTCATTTTTCTTGGTTCTTCTTTGGGGCGTAGGTATTGCTTTCCTTAATAAGACCAGTAGGGATCGTCACAAGAATGCCGCCACTGACCAGGGGGCTTGGGAAGCTGCTGCTACTTGGAAAAAAGCTCCTTGTTTTTAAGGGAATCGGGTGATATTTTGGCCTATTTGTCACGCACCCCCGCCAACCCTTTCGCTTAGGCACCTTGGGGTGTGCTCTGGGGAGCCAGTATTAGGGGATTTGGTGTTTTCCACCCTCGGGTACTTTGGGAGGTAGTCTAGGAGCCAATATTAGGGGATGTTGGGTCTGGCCACCAGTAGGTGGTGTTGAAGGAGAGGTACTGCTTAATGGTGTGGAATGTGTAGTTAGATCCGTGACTCCGAATGCCAACTCCACCACTTGCGTTGTTAGACTGCGCAAGTTTTTCAAATATATGCCTCAGTATTGACCTATAAAATGGGGTAAAACATCAGAAGTGCTGGCATAGTAATTAGCATGTAATCATGAGTCAATAAATATTCGCTATTATTATTAACAGTTTTTACTATCTAAGTGAGGGCCTTTGTTTTACTTGATGGGGAGGAGAGGATTCATTCTTGAGGACTGAATAACTTTTCTTAGCTCCAAGTCACCTATGTGCAGGTACACATTTACATGCATAGCAGGAACTTATAGTCTCTGGTAGGAGAACAAACAAGAGAGTTAAAATCGTTCCTAAGATTATGGATAACATATACAAGTGTGTGAGGACATTGGTGATGACAAAGCTGACATGGAGAAAGGCTTTGTGGAAGAGAGTGGGAGAGGCTACGTGGTAATGGCTAACCACTGACTTGCAGTTGTGGCTGGAGAGCAGATCATACTCAGGCAGTGATGTTTTGCTGAATAAATTGGTTGTGATAATGATCATTAACCTTAAACCCTATGTGCCAGGCAACATTAAACTCTTTTAATCTTCACTACATTCCCATTTGACTTACCCTTGTTTGACCAATGGGAAAACTAAGACACTGAGATGTAAAGTTACTTTGCCAGGAAGGCCAGGATCAGGGCCTTGCAATCTAAAATATGAATGAGAAGGAAATAGGGAGGATTTATGAAGGGTGTTTATGGCACCCTAGGAAGTGTTGAAATGTGTTCTGTGGTCTCAGGGTTCCACAGACTATTCAAAGGATGAGAGTGACAGGATGGGAGCGATGTGTTAGAAAGTTACCTTAGTAGGACTTTGACTCTGACCTGACTTGCAGGTCAGTTAGGTGCTTCTTTTTCTCTGCTTCCACAGCACATTTAAATACCAATAACAGTGCTTACTGCATGTCTCCAGTGATTTGTGTGTACATCTCTTTTCATCTTTTTTTTGAATTCCCAATGGGGAGGGAATATACTTAAATGATTCTTGTACCCCAGCAGAGTGTGTGCTACAGTGTTTTTGGAAGGAACAAGTGAATGGACTTTTTTATCAAGGCAGAGAGTGACCAGAGGAGTGTACGGTAGCCCAGACAGGAGAGGGTGTGGTCCTGATAAGACAGAAAGCAGAGTTGGTCA
Organism: Uropsilus gracilis; assembly: GCA_004024945.1. NCBI lineage: Eukaryota > Metazoa > Chordata > Mammalia > Eulipotyphla > Talpidae > Uropsilus > Uropsilus gracilis. The sequence goes on from PVHY01003016.1 coordinate 88,222, forward strand.
TTGTTAAAGTCCATGTAATTTGGGATTTACAGTTCTCTTTTTGGGTTGAATTTATCAGTCTAAATGGTGTCCTTGCTTAGAAAGATCTGATGACCAGAGACACCGTGCAGTCATAAAGCAGGTATCACTTGGTGAACAAATCAGTACAGACACATTCCGTTGAGAGAAATGAAACATATTTTATGTCTGTGGGAGGTGTGCATGTATGTGTATCAAAGAAAAAAGGGGGAAGGAGGGAGGAGAGATTAAATATTTACTCAAATTCAGAGAATTTAGATGTTAAGCAGGAATTTGGGCCACAGTTTTAGAAATGAACATACCTAATAATCAGCATATATTTTTGTTCCAAAATATAACCCCTTTTAAAAAATTGTGTTACTTTATCATTTACAGTACTGAAAAGTTGCAGTTACTACTCTAGTGGATATTTTACCATTTCAGTGAAATACACAGCTTCTATTTTATGTGAATTATTAAAGGAATCCTAGTAAATGAGCTAGAGTCTATTCTAGCTCTCTGAAAAATATTTCATAAGACTGATGTAATTTAAGTGAGGTTCAGCAAGAGTGAAATTTATTTGCATGTGAGCAGCTAGTATAATAAAGTAATTTAAATTTGGAAGTAGTAAAATCATAGTTGATTCAGAAGGTTTGTATGAGTCATAGAAAAAGGAGAGATTAAATAAGATTATGACCTTATAGTAGAATGACCTTAGAATCAGATTTTTCTAGATTGAAATTGCAAATCCACCATTTCCTTTCTTTCTTTCTTTCTTTTTTTTTTTTTTTAATTTTGGTGACAGCAGAATAGCTTGTAGGCTCTAGCTTAGTATGTGTAAAAATGGAGCCAATAATTAACTTTCCTTATAGGGCTGTTGAGAAGATAAAATGTGATAATTTATATAGAACTCTGAAATAGTATCTGATGAGCAGTAAATTTGTTATAATTATGGTGCAAGGAATTAAAGAGTTTCTAGGAGTGTTAGGAAGTAAATCTTGAAGATTAATACATAACCAAATAAAATTTATAAACATTGAAAATCTTTAGTGACAAATATGATGTGCTATAATATTCATGACATAAGTATCAGAGAATTGTATGAAATACACATTCTCAGGTTGCCTTATTTCTCTGCATACTTAACAGTTGTCGCCCCTATTTAAAATATTTAGAAAGATTCTGTTTCCCTTTACCTTATATATAATTATATATTTATTATAATTATATTTTTAATTACTATACATTTTATTTTGCAGATGGAGAAAATTAAAGTTTCTATGTTGTAGATTGATTTGGATAGACCATTTACTATCGCTTATGCTATTTTCTGATTTTTTTTTCAAGGTTTTTTTGTTGCTATATGTGGAAGCATGAGTAGTAAGAAGCTAAGACGAGTGGGTTTATCACAAGAGCTGTGTGAGCGTCTAAGCAGACATCAGATTATAACTTGTCAGGTAAAAATTATTCATTTTTCTCATGAGAAAATTTAAGTACACATTAATTAAGTATATCCTAGTAACTCTTAATCATTAAATAGTTATTAGTTTGAATTTGAAAACTTAGGTCTTCTTATTAAAAAAAAGTTGAAAAATTGTGGTGCCTCTCCATAGACGGATTTTAAATAACAAGGCACTTAGAAAGTATTCCAAATGTGATTTTACTAATCAGATTTAATATTTTTGCATTTTGTAGGAGGATAATGGCACAAGGCACACGATAAAATATATCTGTGCCATTGATTTGCTAGTCAGAACTTTATTTAAAAGCTTTATTTTATTATATAGAGAAAATATCGTAGTTCCATGAGAAAATATAACTTGATGAGGACATTTTTAAAATGCATAATTTCTCTATATGGAACCACAAAAATACTCCAAATAGCCAAAACAATCTTGACAAAAAAGAAGAGGAATGAAGATATGCTCCCTTCACCTTGAAATATAATACAAGGCTATACTAATTAAGACAGTATGATATTAGAACAAAAAAGGCCACAGACCAACTGGAATTGAATTGAGTGTAAAGAAATAAACCCATATTTGTATGGGTAGTTACTACATGATAAAAAAAGTCAAGAGCATACAATGGGGAAAGGAGTCTCTTCAAGAGATGGCGCTGGGAAAACTGAACAGCCACCTTCAGAAAAACAAAACTAGATGACTACTGTTCTCTCCCTATACACAAAAATTAGCTCAAAATGGATTAAAAATTTGAATATAAGACCAGAAACCATAAAATACAAGAAAACATAGACAAAACACTATCACATTGGTTTCAGCGATGTCTTGGAGACTCAACTCCAATGGCAAGGTAGAACAAAAGCAAAAGTAAACAAATGGGACTACATAAAACTAATAAGCTTCTACCCAGTGCAAGACAAAACAAAAAACACCCTGTGAATTGGGCAAAACAACCAAACACCCTATGAATTGGAGAAAATATTTACACACCATACATCTATCCAGGGGTTAATTTCCAAGATCTACAAATATAACTTAACAAAAGAAAACAAAATACCCTTTCAAAAAATGAGCAGTATAGCAAAATAGACAATCTCCAAAGAAGAAATACAGTTGACTAATAGACACATGAAAAAGTGTTCAGCATCATTTATCATCAGGGTACTATAAATCAAAACCACAGCTAGATACCACTTCACTTCAGTGATTTTGGTGTATATCATAAAAACTAGAAACAACAAATGTTAACAAGGGTGTGGGGAGAAAGGAACCCTTATATACTATGGATGGGAATGTAGTAGGAAACTGTATGGAGGTTCCTCAAAATATAAAATGAAAGGTACCATATGATTCAGTGATTCTACTGCTAGGTATTTACCCTAACAGTACGAAAACACTTATTTGAAGGGATATATGCACTCTTAATTTTATTATAGTCCTACTTAAAATAGTCCAGTTATGGAAGCTAAATGCCCAGTGTTAGAGGAGTGGAATAAGATGTGGTATATATGTACAAGGGAATGCTAATTCAGTTATAAAAAGATAAGAGATTTTGACATTGTGATGACATGGATGAGACTGGAAGGGATTATACTTTGTGAAATAAGTCAGAAGGACAAAGGAAAATAGTGGATGATTTCACTCATTAGTGGTACATGAAGAAATAAAGCAAAGGAGTTGACAAAAATAAACAAAAACAAACCCTAGAAACATAGCCGCTGAGTTGAGGCTACTAGAGGGGGACATGCAAAGTGGGGAGGGAGCCTAGTGGTCTACAGTAATGGACTGTGGTACTTTGGTGTTAGGTATGGTTCAGTAACACACATTTGAGGAGGTGTGGACTTATTCCTCTAGTTCATATACAGTGTTGTAAACCAGTGTTATCCCAGTACAGCAAATAAAAGGAAAATTTGTTAATTTCTCTTGCAATACAAATTTTATAGGATCATATTTTGTAGATGGAGCAAGAAAAATGCAAAAAGCAAGTTTTGCATCTTAAACTACAATAGTGAAGCAAATCCCTCTTAAGAGATTAACTAAAGGATAAGATTTTATCTAAGGGTTTAATCTTTAATAAAACAAGCTTTCAAAGCATGCTGCAATTAAAAAAATTTACTTTGTGTATTAATGGTACCTTTGGTTATCTATTACATATTCCATAATCCTCATGTTCATACTTTGAAATGGTCTTAAATGTATGAAATTTAGCAGTTCACTCCATAGTTTTGTTCTCTCTCAATTATCATATACAATTATCAGATATGAATGATTTCATAGTTTAGGAAGAAACTCTTTGCAGTCTGAAACTTATTTTGTCTTTTGGTATGTTAATTATCCAAGCAGCTTGAATAGTTCAAGGTTAGATAAAAGATTATCATCACATGTTTAGTTAATGCATATTTGGGGGGAAATACTATTAGTCTTTATCTACAATAAATTTCACTTTTATCTATACATGGAAAGTATCAATTTTCCTTTAAATTCCAACATTTGTTGTACATATATACCTAAAATATTCTCTTTGTTTCTCTTTAGGACTTTTTGTGTCTTTCCCCACTGGAACTAATGAAGATGACTAGCCTTAGTTATCAAGGTGTCCATGAACTTCTGTGTATGGTTAGCAAGGCCTGTGCCCCACAGATGCAAACGGTATGTGTGTATATAGTTTATTATTATGCAATTGTAATTTGTTTACTGAAATGATTTTCTTATGTAAAATCTTTTTTGGGATATGACTATTACAAACAGAGTATGAGTGTCTAAAAAATTTGACTCAAACCATTGAATTAGTCCTCTAGTTGAGAATATATGTGAAAAATTTAGGTTCTTTATAAACTCATGGTGCTTGTTCAGCAGCACATATACTAAAATAAACTCATGGAAAACATTTTCTAATTATGACATTGATGGGGCAACAGGAAGGTTTTTCTTTGCAACTGACAGTGATACTTCAAAAGCTCTGCTTTCTCTTTTGTTGGTTTGTCCTTCTGATTTATTTCACATAGCATAATCCCCTCCAGTCCCATCCATGCCATCATGATGTCAAAATTTCATGTCTCTTTTTAGCCAAAGTAGTATTCCTCTGTTATAAACCACTCTTAGCACCATCCATGCCAAGATCACACTTCCATCTTTTGACCACTTGAAGAAAATTTATTTTTTGGTGTTTGTTACTTTTCATTTTTTTCTCTTGCTTTTTGACCTTTCTTTGTGCATTTTTATTAGCAGGACTATCCATATTTCCTTTGTCCAACAGCTATGTTAGATTTTAGCTCATCTATCCAGTTCTTCCAAGAAGCCTTCCTGGATTACAAAATCCAGATTAAGTACACTGTATAGTTTCACTTTCTCTAACAGAGTATCTTTTGTCAATTGTGTTATAATCAGTTGCCCAGTTTATAATTTTAATTTCATAATCCCTGTTTGACTATAAGTAATGTGAAATCAGACTATTTCTATTATATTATATCCCCATAAGTTAGCACAGTCCCTGAAACAGAATAAACAAATAAATAATAGAGGAAAAAGGGAACCTGGGGTTTGAGCAGATGAAATTTGCAATTGTTTATGTTTTTGACTAGATATGGAGGTTGAAAAGAACTTAATTTTTTTCTTGTTTAGGCTTATGAGATGATATCACGAAGGTCTGCTGCTCTCTCACCAGCCTTCTTGTGTACAACCCTTTCTGCTTTGGACGAAGCCCTACATGGTGGTGTGGCATGTGGGTCTCTTACAGAGGTAAAGAAGAAACTGTCCAACATGTTTCCTCTTTGGCCTATTACATTCAGAGCCAGGAAAAAGATTTAGTCAGAAACAAATTAGTTCATGAGTATTAATCTGAATCTAAGTACCTTAAGGGCCTGGTTCTTCATTCAGTACCTAGTAGAGTAACTCTATGGGAAGATGTTAAGGAAAATCATTGCTGACCAACTGAAGTCTGCTTATATTGCTGTTTCATTGAATTAGTTTAGAGAATGATACATACTGTGAAATGCTATGAAATGATTTAGGGTACTTCTAAAATGATAACCACTTGGTGTATTAGAAAGGAAAACTTTCAGTTAACATGTGGGCATATTACAGTAATAAACTGAGGTGAGCCATATTACTTCCTGATATAGGTAAAATTTATTTCTAGAATGTAATGGGTTCTCATTTTTATTTCATTGCCTACCAAATCACCCCAAACTAAGTGACTTAAAAAAACAATAAACATTTATCATTTGTTTCTTTGGGAGTAGCCTAGCTCAATGATATTGACAAGGGGTGTAGTAGCTGGAGGTGAGTGGGCCTGGGGGAATCTACTTCCAAGGGACTCACCAGAATACTGTTAAATTAGCACTGGCTGGTAGCAAGAGGTCCCAGCTCCTCCCTAATCTCTGTTTACTGCAATAGTCTCCTCAGGAGGTGATGACTGACTTCCTCCAGGCAGAGCAATCCCAAAGAAGGGGCAATTTAATTTCAGAGAGTACATATCATTATTTCTGCCAGTTCTTCAAATTAGAAATGAGTCATTACATCCAACCCATGTTTTAGGAAAGGGAAATTAGATTCTTTCCTTGAAAAAGTATCAAGAATTGGAGGACTACTTAAAACGATTACAATTCTTTTTCTTAAAAATTGCAGTTGTACTTACGGGTACTGATGTGGTTCCTCGACACACTCTGTTTGCCAATATATTCAGTATATTCCTGATGGGTTTCTTGCTGGGACCAGGGGGAGTAAGGGGACGTGGTATTCTAGGGCCATGGACACAACAAATTTGTAATCAAGAGGAGACACTTTCATCCTACCAATCATACATTTAAATGTAGATTTTTTATCCTCTAGGACAAGGGCACTGCTTTGGATACCATAACTTATTTATTTTTTGTGTCCCATGAATGATTTTTAAAATGTGTGTATAGAATGCCTAGCAGATACCTATTAGATGGTAAACAAGAATGAATGTTAAAGCTAGAACCTGCTATTTCAGGTCTCACCACCAGATGGTGTCAGAATCATATTTTGCATGCTAGTTTTGGCCCATTGCTCAAATTGATTTTTAAAAATAGAGATCTATGGTTGTAAATATTTTCTTCCCCTCCCCTTTTATTTTTTCTTTACACTTTTTACATCAGCAAATGATTATTGAAATGCTTCCCCTCTCCCTGAAAACCCCTCTGTTCACTTGGGCTCCTCTCTCTTTGATGTTTGTTTATGTTAAGTCCATTGGTCTGTCTCGCTCTCTTTTTTTTTCCTGTGGCAATATCCTTTTGCTGGGTGAGGTGTTGGGACACAGTAAACATGCTGGTAAGTGTTCATTCTTAACTTTCCATTGGGTAGCCAGTCTGTGCTCATTTGAGGTCACTCATTGTCCGTTTTCCGTACTGTATTGCTTTCTCTTCAGCTTATAGCTCTGTCCTCTAGTTTAGGGGGCCTCATCCCCAGTCATTGTCAGTAAAGAAGTTGTGGAGAGGCATCCGTTGATGGCCTTTGCAGGTCATTTTCTCTCCCTTAGTTTGCCACTTTGCTGTGAAACTCATGCCCTGGCTCTGTGGCCTTCCTCTCCCATGGAATGGGGAGGGGTGCCTTACTCTCTTAGATGGCGTATGTCCCATCCACTTCTGGTGAGGCCATAGGTATGATTCAGTGATAGGTCGTCACCGTGGTCATTTCTCTGTCCATTATGCAATGTGCTTTCTCGACGTTTCTTCTCTTGCATCCTGTTCAGGATGTGTGGGCAGGATCTTTAACTGGTCCCTCACCCATTCTGTGTCAGTGTTTGTATTCTTTGTTTCTTCTTATTCTTCCTGAGGACTAAGTGGAGTAGAATAAGAGTAAAACAGGAGGGGCTTCTAGTCCTTGTCCTCCCCCTGCTCTGCCAGAACCCTGCCAGGGTCTGAACATGTGCACACTGGCCAACTTGTCTACCCCCAAAGCAGGTTACCCTAGCAGCTCCTCAGCCTTCGATCCAAAGGTGGGGTGCGCCTGCATGTGTGGTGTGTTGTGGCTGGCCACTGTGGCCAATCATGGGGCACCGGGGCCCAGGTTGTAAATATTTTCATTTAAATAGCAAAAAAATTTCACCAAAGAAAACATACAGGTGGTCAACACTCATGAAAAGATGTTCTTCATTGCTTATCATTAGGGAAATGCAAATTGAAACCACAATGAAGTATCACCTCACACCTGTTAGAATGACTTTTATCAAAAAGATAGGCCATAATACATGTTCATGAGGATGTGGAGAAAAGGGAACTGTCATCTGTTGTTTTTAGGAATGTAAATTCGTGAAACCACTATGGAAAACAGTATGGCGGTTCCTTAAAAGATTAAAGGGGAACCTAAATCTACTTCTGGGTTTATCTAAAGATTACAAAAACACTAATTTGAAAGGATATATGTATCCTTTCATTGTAGCATTATTCACACTGCACCATTATTCACAGTAATCAAGATTTGGAAATGATCTAAGTAAGTGCCTATGGAAAAATGAATGGATTAAGAAGATGTGGTATAGATACACAATGGAATATTATTCAGCTGTTAAGAAAGATGAAGTCTTGCCTTTATGATGAACTTAGGAGAATTATGCTTAAGTGAAATAATTCAGATAGATGGAGAAAGATAAATATTTTATCTGTTTTACATGATTTAGCTCTTATGTGGAAGATAAAGAGTCAAAGAAAATGAAAAATCAAAATAAAACAAACCCTTAGGTTCTAGCTATGAGTGCACGGAATGGTATTTATAGGGTGGAGGTATAAATGGAACCAGTAGGAAAAAACCAATTGGCTAGAAACTAGACCTTCAATGACATGGTGTGGTATAGGTAGATGTCTAGGTGCATATGTATGAATTTGTACATCTGAAACATATACAATGTTATAAACTAATATATTGTCTTAATAAATAAAACAAAGAATTGAAGTTTAGGAAGATTAATCAATGACTAGTTTTTTACTTTTTAAGTACAGAATAATTTTAGAATTTTGAATAATTTAGAATTTTAGAAAGTTTACAATGTTTTGCATTTAGCTTTTATCACTTTTTCTTTCTGAATCTAGGCAGTAACAGTAGTTAACGGGCCATTTAAGTACTTTGTTATGATCTACTTGACTGATATACTTGATAATTTGTAGCAAATTCTCTACTTGATTCTCTACTTCCTTGGGAGTTTTTAGTGGCATATGGGGAGTATTTCTTTACCTTTTATTAAAAATCAAAATATGTCAGCTCTCCTGCCCAGCTGTGACTATGCAGGTACCTCTCCTATTCTTTTTTTCTTTTCCTAATAAACTTGTCCTTTTAAAATGCAGAAAACCCCTCAAAACTAAAAAAAAAAAAACAAACCCCAAAATGTTAGTATATATTTAATGTATACAAGATTAACTTGTTTGTTTAAGTTATGATCCTGTAACTCAATTATAAATACATAATAATACCAAAACTGTAAAACTGTAGGCTCCACCCTGATCCTATCTTTGACCTGTTGGGAGGTAACCTCCATCCTGTATGCCTACCATTCCTATACTTCCCACCCTGTAGTTTTCTACCTGTAATTTGCCTTAAAACCCTAATGCATACTGAGGAGCTATAACAACCTACAGAACTATGAGATAATTAGCAGGTATTGTTTTCAGCTGCTAAGTTGGTCATTTGTTACATAATTCCAGAGACCTAATCAGACATCAGTGGAAGTGTAATTAGCTGCATTGCACAATTTTGCTTTCTAGTTAAAAGGGCAGTTCTAGAATCCTGGATTTTGGGAAGAAGTTAGATCTGGAGGCAGTAAGGTATACGACAACTAGACTAAATCTGGAGAAACCTGAGGGAGTTAGAATAAGTCTGGAAATACTCCGCTGTCATTTTAATAGCTGCTCCTTGCTGACTGTAACTTCCTAATACCCTAACTTATTTACGGACAGTGTAGATTGATGTGAATTTCATTGAATCTGTGTTTATTTAGTTACAGCTCCAAGATTGAAAATGGAACTAGAGAAGCATTGCTCATGCCCAAAGCAGAAGGAGAAATCCAAGAGAAACCAATTCTGAATCACTTAGTTGGGTGACCTGGGGCCTCTGTCGTAGTCCCTGAGAATATCAGTTTCTTTACTTGGGCATAACTAGGCAGATCATTCTGCATTTGTTTTAGCCAAATAATGGTAATAAAGATATGTTTGAAGTTTAAACTTTGAAAACTTAGAGTACGTGCACATCAAATCAAGTGGTGAGCTTTTCCTATCTGATAATATAGGTCAGGCCAGTGTTTCTTAACCGTTTTTACTGTTGTCCTCTAAGGCGTTTTTTCAGATATTTGTTATACAATTGAGCCCTACCCATGAGGTTTTTATACCTCAGCTATTCTGTATATCTTTTGTTGTTTGTACATATATTTATTTATCTCTATCTATCTATACTTTATACATAAAAATAATGAAATTCTCACTTCATAGCCAAGATTTTCCATAGGAGACAATATCACCCATGTTGAGAATGCATGTTAAAGATACTAATGTGTCTAGGTAAAATTATGGTTGCATTTAAAGGGATCATCAAAAAAGCTATTTCCATGTAGTAATCTAGAGATTAGAAGACTTGAGAAGTGGTTCAAACTCCTGTCAACAAGAAGCAATGTGATAGCTGTGTATTTGTTTTGAGTACTGGAAGGATAAACCTACGAGGCAGTGCCAAATCTCCATAGCATTTAGGAGTGATGGTTGTACCTGATCCTTGCTCTCAGTAACAATCATGTGGTGCATTTGTCCATTATTAGTTTTCCTGGAGTCATTTCCAATGATCATGAGTTGAAGAGGGCAGTAGGCCTTCTCAAGTGGGGCAGTTTTGATTTGGAAAGGACTGGCCTACAAAGGTAGAGGCTAGATGCCAGACATCTGTTTTTGGCATCCTCATTTTTCCTCAGAATAGTTAAATATTACAGGTCACATTCTTTCTTCTTGGCAGAATTAGCTGTGGCCTGCCTGCAGGTCACAGGAGGTAGTAAGGCTGGACTGTAAACTCAGATGCCTACAAGGGCCAGACATGGAATAGAAATACACCGGATTTGTCATAACATAAGTGCTTTATTGGCCAATTTTGACTTTTTGCATTGCTCATAATAGCAGCAAATATCTATTTGTCTTGCTCATGGGTCCTCAGGTATGCTAAAGTGGGTCTTCTACCGGCTACAGTGAGGATCAGTTCTGCTCCTTGTGTAACATCAGGAAAACTAGGAGCGCTTTCTCACTGGCCTTTCTGCTGATGTGATATGTTTATCTTGCCCAGTATTTTGAAAGGCAAATTAACCAGGTCTTTGTCTTAATACAGGAGTGTAGCAGATGTAGTTGCTTGGATCATTGTTCCCAATTCTTCACTCACTTTCTGATTTAGAAATAAACCTCTTTCTTCATAAAGGTTTTGTAGTGTCTTTTATATGGCACAGCTTCTCTGGTTGTTAAGTGAGTGATTATGTTCCTTGATACTGTTTAATTATTTTCAATTGTGCTACTTGGAGTACTTGTTATTTCCATGTCCTCCTGCTATTTTCCGCTCTGTTCCCCTCCCTTTCATTTATTTCAAAAATAGCAGTTGTCAGTATGAAATAGGAGTGGTGGAGAGATTTCAAAATATAAACTCATTCACATGCCAATGTAAAGTAATTTAAGATCAGGTTTTCTTTCACAAAGCAAAGTGCTACCTGGCCTTTCTGAGATTGCTTTTTTTCTTTTTTTAACATTTGGAGAGATAGTTATTTTAAAAGTCAGTCCTATGGATCTGAAGACCTAATCTTATTTCTATGTAATTGTCGAGCAAATGGAGATGAATACTAGTTAGATGCTGGGAGTGGAGGTTGCGTTCTTTTCTTAGATAAGAGCCAGGCTGGTCTTAATTTTTTTTCCCTACAAATTGTTAACTTGACAGATTGTTTATTCTGTTACTCCCATCTTGAATGTGGAGACAGTTACGTTGGTAAAATTGTAGGCCCTACCAGATCTTGTTGTCATATTCATCTCAATCTTTCAATCTCGTTTAACATTAAAATAGCTAAGCTTCATTTTACTTTATTACAATTAGACCTTCTTTTGTTAGTGACCATTTTTTTCTCTTTAAATGAATTATTAATATCTGCTTCCTTGTTGATATTTGGGTCATCATTACTATTTACATTCTTTCAGTTCCTTAGCATGTGTTAGGCAGGATGGTTGAAACTCAGTTTCTAACTATGTGAAGCTAGTTGCATTTTCTTGGTGTCTTCTGTGTGTAAATGTGTCAGTCTCCAAGAAACAAATAACTTCAACCATTATGGTTTGGCAGGCACTCTTTCTCTTTACCAGCTATTGGAACTGAATCTGGGAACTGAAGACTGAAACTTTGTGGTTTGGCTGCTAGAATTCAGAGCCAGACTCTCTGAAGCTAAAAATTATTAAGGTTGAATGTTTTAACCCACTAAGTAAAATGAAAAAATAATGAAATTTAACTCTGGTCAACTCATAAAATTTGCATGTAGCATCAATTTTTCCCTAAGATTAGGAAGAGTGGAAAAAATATTTGAAGAGGATCTGAGATTGCTGAAGAACTAGACATTACTTATTACAGTTTAAAGTAAATATTACTATCCAAGTATGATTACAAAGTTAAAAAAAAACCCAACCTAACAAAAAAATCCAAAAAATCCCCAGAAATCCCTTTTTAAAAAAATATTTTTTAATTATATACACACACATATATATTTTACATTGTTGTATATCCTGAGGTTCTCCCACCACCATGTCACCCATGAACCATCATCTTATTCTTTTATGCTCATCTCTTCCTAATTTCACCCTTCCTCTCTCCTTTGCTGTGTTTTAATTTTTCTATCAGTTTGTTAGTTTTAATGTTTTCTTGTCCTTTTTGTTTTCTCTATATCCCATATCTAAGTATGACCAACCATTAGTTCTCTTGTTCTTTCTACCTTATTCCGCTAGCATGAGTCCTTCTACCTCCATCCATGTTGCCACAAATGACATGTTTGTCTTTTTTTGATTGATGAATAATATTCCATTAGGTAAACATACCACAACTTTTTTGAGCCATTTGTCTGTTTTGGGGCATTTGGATTGTTTTCATATCCTGGCCATTGTAAATAGTGCTGCAATAAAATAGTAGTACAGGTATCTTTTTGAATTAGTGGTTTGATGTCCTTTAGGTAGACTCTCAAAACTGGAATTGCTGGATCAAATCATAGTTCCACATAGTATTTTGAGGGTTCATATAGCTTTCCTTAGTGGCTAGACCAGTTTGCATAAAAGTATTCCTTTTTCTCTATAGCCTCACCAGCACTTGTTGCTGCCTGTTTTTTAATGATACGGGCCATTCAAAATGTCCATAGCATGTATATCATATCATATCATACCATATCATATCTCATCATATCATGTTACTGGTATAAGGTGATATCTCATTGTAAACCCAGAAATCTTTTAATGTTATTCACATGCTGCCTTTTCTTTCCCAAGATTATAATGAATCAGTACACAAAAATAATGAAGTGAGGAAAATGTTAATTGTACTTGAACTTTTCAGATGTACTTTTACATGTTTTTTTCAAATATGGAGTAATCAGAGAATAATTTCCATTTTTATGGTGTTTGAGGTTATTGAATATTTTCACATATATCCTAATTTAAAATGATTTATTTCACCTTTTCATTAAAATCCCAATTTTTCAGTACTGTTGGGCTGATGGAATCAGAACACCTGGTAGCAGGGATTGGGTAGGGGAGGACAAAGGTGGGACTCTTAGAACATCTCTGACCTGGCCTTTAAATGGTATGTATGGAAAGGCAGCCCTCTACGCCCCTTTTAGATAACACTCTGAAGAGTCAGGACTCATTTATCTTTTCAAGATCACTGTAAACTTTCATTGATAGAAGTTTCCTTTGCTTTGATATGTGATGATTAATATGACCCATGTTGTGTTTGAGAATGAAGCCCATGAAGAGTGTTTGGGGTTCTTTCAAACAGAGTGGCCCATTATATCACAGGAAGAAAACAGAACTTTTAAATTGGAATTTAACATCTAGGTTGATACTGGCATCCTCACTGGGTCTGTGTGTCAGACACCATGTATCACATGTCAGGAACAGTTGGAGAGGAAAGGATGGCTACAGAACTTGATAGAGGCACCTTATTCCCTTCGTTAGCTTGCTGTCTTTATTTTCATCAGAGTGGGGTGAATTATAGTTCTACACATGCCTCTTTAGGTAGATTTATGGATTAAAGTAAATGAAATCTCACAAAATAAACAAATGGCACAGAAAGATTCCTTCATAGAAACTATATTCTGAAGATAATACTAATAATGTGAGCAGAAGTGAATCACACACACATGAAAACCAGAACTGACGGTTCTTTTGAAATGGTGAATCAGTGACAGTCTAATCCCATCTGAGAAGACATCCACAAAAATTGAAATGATAAAGAAGACAGTTTCATATATGGAATTATGTACATTGTTGTTAACAAAGAAACTTTCTCTGTGACTTTTGTCCCATAAGATACTAGTTGATAATAGTAGGAAGCCATTACAACTAAGAAACACAAGACAAGAAGAGAAACTTTTACAAGTTTTTCAGTGAAATTTAAATCATTTGATACATTATTCACTATCTAGAAAACTTTCGCTAAAATTTAAATGATAGTTATTTAAGTCTCTTTTAGGTTTTCTTAATAGAAAAATATCAAGTGTAATACATTCTTATAGCATTAGGGACACATTTATTCTTCCTTTTGTAAAGAAATCAATTAAAGAAATTAGGAAACACCATGGCTACAACTGAAATGGGTTGTTTTCAGAATACATAACTTTGAGAACATGTACAGAAATTGTTGCTAATAATTTGCTCATTGAGAATTATAACAATTATTCATTGTGGAAGGATACTGCATAAGTCAAGTATAGAAGGTTCTAACATATCCCAGGTCATTATTGACAAGCAATTCTGGTTAACACATTCGTCCTTCTAATGCTTATGAAGGTTTGAGAACCACTGACCTAAATGATCTAGACCCAGGGGTCCTCCCTGATTTCTTCCTACTTCATGATTCATTTGAGACTATCTTTACATCTTTAGTTTGTATCTCTCTTAGCTTAGAGGTTTTTTTTTTTTTTTTTTTTTTTTTTTTTTTTTTTTTTTTTTTTTTTTTTTTTTTTTTTTTTTTTTTTTTTTTTTTTTTTTTTTTTTTTTTTTTTTTTTTTTTTTTTTTTTTTTTTTTTTTTTTTTTTTTTTTTTTTTTTTTTTTTTTTTTAAGCCTAGGGTTTTTTTTCTTCCTTCTTCAATTAATGAAAATAATTTAAATACTAGTATTGTCACAAAAGGGGTAGTATTTTGGTTTTTAAAGTTTCAATGCCACAACCATATTGACAAATACCATATTTTTAAAGAGGATTTAAAAAACACTTTTAAAATAATTTTTAAGGTACTTCCTTGTGGTTCATTTCCTTTCTTTTTCTGCCTCTCTGCCTGCTGGGCTGCTTCTGTTCAGTCCCCTGCTTCAGCATTAAAGACATTTCAATTCTCTTGAAGCTTCCAAGAATTTTCTGTTTGCCAGAATCAACAATGAACCTACCTGGCCTGGGATGGTTGATCCAACATCTTTCTCAACCGAAGATTTTCTTCTAACTATAGAATACAGGATGATTTGAGTGACTATTTTCTATTGGTGACTATTACTACTTAACTAGTACCAATCCAGATGCGTAGGGGAGAAGTTAATTCATTATGCAGAATGGATATTAGAGTGTTAAGGTTTAATTTTTTCTGAGAACCCAGAGAGACTGTATATGTGAGAAGTTCTTAAAGAGTCTTTGCTTTGATTAGCTTGTGATATTTTTACAAATAACTTTTTCCCCCTCAGATTACAGGTCCACCTGGTTGTGGAAAAACTCAGTTTTGTATCATGATGAGTGTTTTGGCTACATTACCCACCAACATGGGAGGATTAGAAGGAGATGTTGTATACATTGACACAGAATCAGCTTTTAGTGCTGGCAGGTAGGAGATGTTATTATTTCATATGATGATTTGTTTTTGTAACTTATGTACAGAAGGAAACATTTACAAATAAGTTAACATTTATTTATTTTTTTTGTCATCTGAGAACACAGGATACTAGAATATATTTTAAAGTAATTTTCCTCCTAGAATTGATATAGGAAGCAGTTTCTTATAATCTTTTCTATGCTTTTCTTTTTGGTTTAAGTGGGGTTCCTGGATAAGATGTCTTTTGCAGAAAGGCAGAAGAAAGAAGTTAAGAAAGGGAGCGGGAGAGTATAAGTAGAAAATGATGAAGAAAGAAAATTAGACAAAAGACAAGCTGGTTTGTAACTAATTTCTAGTTGGAAGTAAAATATCAGTGAATGTAAAAATTGTAAATTTCAAAGCATTTTTGATTGATTTAGATATATTTTAGTCTTTGAGATCACAGGTATTAAATGTAAAAAGCACACTGATAGTAAGTATATCCATGCTTGGAAAGAAAAGATTTTGTTTGGCAAGAGCCTTAACCATTCTGAGAGAGGTATTACAAATGTGTCATTCTGGACACCTGAAAGCAAGTCTGATCCCTAACCCCCTACTGTGATTGGCATTTATAAGCTGTAGTGCTTCCACACCTGGAGACTGATTCAGTTCTGTTAGTTAAGGTATAGAATGGGTCTAATCCTTTGAGTCTTTCCTCACCATGTCATTATGAATCACATCTCTCCCTCGTTTCTAAAACTACTATTTAGATCAAGGCATGTATTACCTGATCAGATAAATTCCAAATGGATTATTTTACCCAGACCTTATTTGCTTTGTTCTGTATTTCTTGGTTATTTATTCTTTACAAGTACATGCTACTTCTACATCATCTTTCTGAGTTGTATCTTTGTATCTTTAAAGCCAAACCTAATGATTGACATAGTAACTGCTCAGAGATTTTTGATAAATGAGTGAGTTGACAAGTGTGACTTTCAGGTCAGGAAATCCAGATACTGTTCCCTACCAAATGAAATGAGGGTACCTTGGGGATATGACTGATTCTAGTTCTTGAGCAGGAATTTTTGTAAGTTGAGTGTGAAACAATGTATCAGATGTCAAGGAAGTGATAAAAAACACTTAGCGTTTTAAGTGGGTGTCAGAAAAACTGAAGTCAACCAAAAGAAGCTCTCACTGACCAGAAATGAAAAAAACTAAGTACTGGTAAGAATATAATTGCAGTGGATTAAAACACATGAGATGTTTATATCATAAGGTTATAATATTGAGAAATGGAAAGCAACTAATTGATCATTATTGGAGGAGTCTGAAGAAACAATTCATTTTCAAAATGAGTGGAAAAGAGGGAAATCAAGCATCTATTCATTTTCCTATCTAAATATACTTTTGAGATTCATATCTTTATCATGGAAAGAGAGAATAGCATCTATTATAAATCATGAATATATGAATTGAATGTTGTAATATATAAGAAATATGTATTTTATTTGCATCCTGGTTCTTAGCAAAGGAACATCTAAAATGTTTGGAGTTCTCTGAATGATGGAAATGAGAGGGGCATTATTCTTTATTCATAACTAGCTTCTTTCTACCAAACCTGAGTTTATTCTGAATTGACTCTTGGTGGGCCCCTCAACACCTTCAAATAGGAATTGGTTGCCAGAGGATACAATCCTGTGATTATAGGATTGTACCTTTCAGCCCACCCTGCCCTTCACTATCAACCTCCCTGCTCTGGGGAAGTCTGGAAACTAGCTAATCATCAATGACCAGTGATTTAATCAATCATCTCTGTGTAATGGAATCACCATAAAAATCTCTTAATTGATAAGGTTTGGAAATCTTCCAGGTACACATTGAGGTACTGAGATGGTGATGTGCCCAGAGAAGGGATGCATACTATCTATACTTTGCCTGCCACCTCTTCCATTTGATTGATCTCTTTTAATAGACTGGTAATAGTGTCTGCTGAGTTCTATGAGCCATTCTAGAAAATTATTGAACTTGAGGAGGGATGGAGTGGGAACTCCCAATTTGCAACTGATCAGAAGTACCACTGAATTATGACTTTCTCTTGGTGTCTGAAGTGGAGACTTCAGACACTTCAGTTAAGGACTGAGCCCTTAACTGTGAGTAACCTAATTCCTGGTAGTATCAGAATTGAATTGACTTGTAGGAGAACAGTTAGTGTCCACAGAGAGTCGAAGAATTACTTGGTGTGAATCACACCCTCATCAAGGATGAGGAAATGGATCAAAGGAAAAAAAAAAAAGACTAAAGGGCTAACCAAGGACAAACAGCAAAAAGAAAGGAGGCAAAGAGACCACGGGAGATGTGGTGTGGGGGGGCATTCCCATGGGGATCAGCAGTTATACAATCATATATTGTAAAATATGCCAAAATAAAAATTTAAAAAAATAAAAAAGACTATTCCTGATAAAGTCAATTGTGATTAAAAAAAAAAAAAGAATTACTTGGTGTAGAAATACATTTGGTGTCAAAAGTGTGAGCAAAACAGTTTATAAACCCAAAGGCTATATAAACACAGGAAGGCTCCTCCCAATGGAATAGTAATCAAACTTGAACGTGAATAAACCTTCAGCACTAAGATCCAGTTTATAATACATACAGAGAAGAGAGGAACAGTTAAGCTATAGCAGAGGGGATGAAACAGGGTATAAAGAAGACTTTCTGACTTTAACTTAAACTGGATACACCTATTTGCCTGCTTCTCTCTACAAAGCAGGCTATACACTCTTCATTAGCATTTACACTGATCACCTTTACCATTGATATGCAAAAGCCAGCCAGCTGCTCTCTGCTTTCAGCTCCAAAAACTGCAGAAAAGAAAAACTTTAAAACAGTTTAAACTCTCCACTCGTGGGTCCATCCCCAGCCTTATCAACCAAAATACCAAACCAATGCAAGACTATCAGTGCAGACTAATTTATTTCCAACAAAGTGATTTCTAATTATCCTAATAACTACAAAGAAACATATAAGACTCAGATTACTTAAACATTGTCCAAAACCTTTCTCAGCATTGTCCAAAGTCCTTTCCCAGATTGCCCCAAAATCCTCAGTCTCTCAGTCCTGATCATCTCACCAATGTCCAGTCAGAGTCCATCTCCAGATGCTTGAAGACATGTTCCTTTGGCTGCTTTCTTGACTTTCTCCTTGTCTTCCACGCTCTCTTCTTGTCACCTTCAGGTAGCAGGAACTCCATGGTGCCGAACCAGCAAAGTTCACTTTCTTCTCACACCTAACTTTTGCACGGCCTCTTTCAGACACAAGTCAAACTCAGCAAAACAAACTCCAACGCGGAGTTCAAATCTACAAACTCCCTAACTGCATTCAGCACACATGCTGCCAGCCTGGGCCAGCCAAGGGTTGCAGGCCCCCTATGGCCACATGGCCAAGCTCACATGGCTCACATCTCTCCTCCATTGAACCTCTCTATCTGATCTCCATATTTGAATCCGAAACTTTGTTTGCACACCCTTTATATATCCTGATTTCCCGCCTTCCAGGAAATCTGTTTCACTTTGACCATTTACTTCTTTCTCCCCCTGCATCTCCCTGAAGGGAAATTCCAACTAAGGTCTTCCTCACATTTTAGCATACCTGTCCTTGAAATTTGCAATCTTAAACAGGAGACAATGGGGGGGGCACACCCTATCAGGGATAGGTTAGCAAAACTCACACCAAAGAAACAACAGAATTTTAAAATGAGAGAAGGAACCTTGGGATTAAAGGAGACTTAAAAAATCTGTTGTTCTTGTCACATTGTAAACCATAGATTTATATACAATATTTTATGCTGATTTTGTATCACTTAATTTTTTTTTCAGGTTTCATAGGCTTGAGCTACTGTATCTGGTGTGCAGATCCCTCATATCCAGTGCCTTCTAGGTTCTACCAGATTATTGAGATTGTCATTCTGCCTGAGTCAGTGTATTAAGAAGAAGGCTTGTGAAAGTGACCAGTCTTGACTTTGAGTTTGTAGGCCACACCAGCGTGGTCTTAGGACCATAGACCTATTTGCTAATTGATTCAAAAACAGGATCCTTGATTCAGTAGGCTTTCATTAATCTGAGTAGATTCTGTAATGTCATCAGTTCTTGTTGCCAGTCAGAGGGCCAAGCATCCTGTTCATGATACCAAATGAAGTGCATAGGCATCAGGCTCACCAGTCTGCATAGGTTCTTCATTGATTTTTAGAAGTTTCACAGATGCACCAGACAGGGCAGGGCAGGACCAGGGCAGGGGGAACTGGGAACTTGCTTGCTTCCCAACCCCCCTCAGGAATCTTTGCACTCTTTCTCTGAACTCTTTCTCTGGTATTCTCTCTTATATGCTTATGCTCATATTTCTAGTGTTCTCTGTGCCCCTTTATCCCCTCTCCCCTCTCTCCTAGACCCAGGTATGCATGCTTACTCATGTTCACACTCACTGGGCCGCACAATCGTGGGGAAGACAGTACTCCAGGTGCTGGTTCTACAGCTTAATAAAGGAAAAAGCCTGACCAAGTCATTTAGCCTTTGTCTGATCTGTGCTCCTTATTGTTTTTGAATCTGGATGAAGGAGGGTGGAGGGAGAGCCTAAAGGGTTTTTTGGATAGTGTAGTGCAATCATCCTGCTGGTGATGTCAGTTGTAGTGCAAGCATCAGACTCTTAGCAAGCTGTTTATTGCTTCTAGCAGTTATGCAGACACACCAGGCTGGGCAGGCTAGGTCCAGGGCTGGGCTGGGCTGGGCTGGGCTGGACTGGGGAGGCATGGTGGGGGTTGCTGGGAAGCAGGTGACTCCCTCAGCCTCTCACCCCTCTTTCTCCCCCAGGAATATTTAAGTTCTTTCTCTGCCCTCTTTTTGTCTCTGGCATTCTCTAGTTCTCTCTCATGCTTTCTTCTCTCCTCCCCCATGTTCCCTCACCTTCAGGTGACCCACCTTTTATCCTCTCCTTTCAGGCCCAGGTGCCCCCACTCACACATGCACACACCCACTGGGCCCAGGCAGATACAGTATGGGAAGTCCACAGTGCCACAGGTGCTGGTCATAGAAGCTAGTGGAGAAAAAAGCCTGGCAAACTCATTAACCCTACAGGCAGAAATTGGAAATTAGTTATAAGTACATATGATTACTAAAAGAAAACTGAAGAATTTTCTGGAATCTGTGGGGAACTAATAGGTTTTTATTTTATTTGGTAATAACATAGTACCAAGTAAATACATGCTGAATTAGTGAATAGTAAAATATATCTATACAAGAAGCTTTGAGGACCAAATACATTTATATTTCAATGTAACTGGGATTTTAGAAAACCTTTTTGCATTAAGCATGTTTTCTTTCAACTTGGCATATAGTCTCTAATGTAAAGTTTTTCATTTTTACTTTATATAAGAGCTGTGAAATGAGAACTCAAAAAAACCTTGGTCTGAATCTATGTTTTTCCTATTCAGTAAGTGGCAATTCCATTCTTCCTGATTCTTATCCAATTAGTCAAAAATTTTTTTTCCTTTAGCTCCTTTTTTGAATTATGTCTTGAGTTTGTTATGTTGAATCATTGAATCACCTGAATTATTCTTTAGATAAAGTCCCACCATCTCTAATCTGGACTACTGTTCATGATTAATCTTGCTTTTCCCCTTGCCCCATTTATAGCCTCTTCTTAAGTTTGTAGTTAGAGTAATTAAAGAAAAAAAGTGAAGACATGCCTGTCCTTTTCCTAGATTTTCCACCTTACTAAAAAGAATCTAAACCACAGACCAACAGATCTTTTGTGATCAGATTTTGCTCCTGCCTAGCCTCCTGGCCCTTTTAAATTGTCCTTTTGCTTCCCTGGATTCCAACTGCAGTTGCTTCCTTGTTATTCTTCAAACATACCAGGAGTACTCCCACACCTGGGCTTTTGCACTTGCTGTAGTTCTCTCTTTCTGTGTCACTGCATCACCACCTGGGTTATTTTCTCATCTTTAAACCTGTGCTTAAACTTCGTGTTATTTTGTGTTATTTTACTGAAGAGGCTTTCCCAGACCATTCTATAGAAAATAGCGCTTGCTTCCATCTCATAGTGTCTTCCCTACTCCTGGTTCACTTTTCTGTAGAGCACTTATTACCTGATGTATAATATGTATTCATGTTTGTTTCAGTAGAATCCAAGTTAATGAAAGAAGGGTTTTTGGTTTGTTTTTGGGTTTATTTTATAACTGTTGTTCTTTTCCACACCCTTAACTCCCAGAATAGTGCCTGGCATAGAGCAGGTCCTCAATAAATATTTGCTGAATGAGTGAATCTTAAATGCGTTCTTTAAAAGCAATGCTTTTAATAAAAAGATGTCACTAGATGGCATTGTTTTCAAGCTTTATGTAAGTAATGTTTGGGGGCAAAAGATCTTTCTTGTTGCTTGCTCTAACAAAAAAGATGCTTATGAAGAAGATTGCCACAAGATATTTCTTTAAATAATTTGAAGCATATAGTTAATTATAATCATATAATTAATTGAAGCTTGTATATATTGATTTATATTTTTCACATAGCTTTTTAAAAATAAAATATATATATAGGAAAACTTATAGAGAATTATAACCTATTGCAAAAATCTACTCCATTACAGTTACTTAGCATGGATCTGTGAATAAAGTAAGTTCATATTTTCCTTCTGTGGGACCTCAGTGAAGTGAGAGTGGAAATAGTTTCCAGAACCTTTCAGTACTCAAGCCTCTAGCTAAAATCCAGCGTAATGTTGAAGGCAAAGCATTATTATTGTCTGCTATGTTAGGTCAGTCTCAATCTGGTTCTTAATCAGCTGGACATCTGAATTGGAAAAACCTCCGTGTTTCTGGTAAATGTTGCCATACCTGTATTATTAAAAATACAGTAGGTTTCAATTTCTAGAGCTGTTTAGCTCACATCTCTACTACTATACTTCAAAGAGTTGGCATAGTCAAAAATCTTATACTTTTCCCCCAAACCCTCAAAGTTTTCCTGTTCTGCCTTTGCTAAAGCTGTCTCTTGATTTTATCACTTGCTTCATTTCTTCCTTTTGTTCACTTTGTCTCAAGCTCTTCTCCTGGATGGATATTTTATTTTATTTATTTATTTTATTTTATTTTATTTTATTTTATTTTTTTTTTTTGAGACTAGGTCTCGCTATTTTTGCCTGTGGAACCGCAGGCTCTCGTTGCCCCGGGGTACCACGGACTCAAGCCATCCCCAGCCTCAGCTTCCCAGGTAGCTGGGATTACAGGCGTGCGCCACCACGCCCAGCTGTTTTTTTGGAACCAGGTCTCACTAAGGGCCCCAGGCGGGACTCGAACCGCGATCCCTGGCCCCGGCCGCTTCATAGGCTGAAGCTTACAAGCACGAGCCACCGTGCCCAGCTTGGATGGATATTTTATCCACATTGTCTTCACTCTTTACATAAAGATGTTTTATACCATCCTTACTTTTAAAGTAACTTGTTCAAAAGTACATTTTGAACAAGGTATAAAATAAATTGTTCAAAATATATTTTGAAAATGTTATTGATTAGTTTTCTTGTATTTCTTTTTTTCCTGTTTTAGATATTTCTCTTAAGTTTCTGATTATAGCACATTTGAGAAACTTGTTTTGTTGATCTTGTTGAAGTTCTCTCTCTCTTCCTGGAAGTCTTAAACTGTCTAGAAATGAAAATACTGTTGTTGTGTACTTTTTTATATAAATGGTACATAAAATATAGGGTGGTTTTAGTGTTTGTAGTCCTCTTTCCCAGTCTATATTGGATGGTTATATGCTAGGCTGATAGAGTCATTTTATTATTAATTTTTTTCCCTGAACTCCCCCTACCATTATTATCAATTTTTGTTGATGTGCAATGATGTTTGAACTATTTATTGACCTGCCTCCAAAGGGTTTTTACCTCTGTGATCTCAGTACCTCAAAACTGAAATCTTAACACTTACATAAAATATCATTTTATTTTATTTTACATTTTAAAAGGATAGATTTTTATTAGGAAAAGGAGAAAAAGAGAGGTATCTGCATAGTCATAGACAGGCAGGAAGTTGCTAAAGTGACATTTTAAATAGAATATTCAAAGATTTTCTCTTTAGAATTTTACTAAGAAATCTTTAAAATGTGTAGTACTACTCTCCATGGCATGTACTAGGAATGTTGATGGTTGCCTGTGTTTTTGCTTTTCACTCTCCTTACGGTTGATCTACCCCACACATCAGGTCTAACTTTAGATCAAAAATTGGTATTTAGAAAATAACTTTTTTGTTTACCAAGGAAATATCACATACCATCTATTTGTTTAGAATGTAATGTAATCTCCTGTTTACCAAGGAATCATTGGGTAGTCTTTAGTTTGTATGTATTAAGTTTTATGTGAAAGCATACTTTTGTCTTCTGAGTTATAGAGACTTCCTGATACCTGATTATTAGAGTGATAATATACCATATTTATTCAAATGCACTTGTTTCATCATGGGGAAGAAAACATTTTTGTTATTTACTAACAGTATACCTTCTAGTCAAGTTATCATTTATAAAAGGACATTTATTCTCAGAAAAATAAATATAAGAGATATGATAATTTGCTCATAGTAGATGAGACCCAAATATCCTTGTTCCTCAAGCTATGACCCCTAACTTCTCTTAGTGCTTATGAAGGAGGGCTTACATACTAAAGTGTATTATGCCATTTTGCTCACATCTATTCTTTTGTCCTGGTATTCTGTGAAGCTTATAATTTTCTTAAGTAAAATTCATTAGAGGTTTAGCAGGTGTGACCTTAAATGTCATTGACTATTTTGACTTTTACTATTTTTCCCTCTCCTGCCTCCTCCCACCAGACTGGTTGAAATAGCAGAATCCCGATTTCCCAGATATTTTAATACTGAAGAAAAATTACTTTTGACGAGCAGTAAAGTTCATCTTTATCGAGAACTTAGCTGTGACGAAGTTCTACAAAGGTATACAATTTTTTAATTTGGTACTTCAATAATTTTTAGAAGGTTTATTTGTTGTTTGCCATGTTTTCAACTTTTGAGAGAAATAAAAGTGCCTGCATATTAAGGTAATGGGAAATAATTTTTTAGTGTTGTCATTTGCTACAACAAATTGGTGAGGTAATCTTTAAATTTGAAAGAAAAAAACTAAATGAGTACAATGTTTTAGATTTAGTTAATATTTTAAATAATGTATTAATGATCTATTTTGCATTAACAAAGTATTCTCAGAGTCTAGCAGTTTAAAACAGCAAATACATATTACCTCGCATAGTGTCTGAGGGTTAGTGTTTAGGGATGGCGCAGGTTTGTACAACAGTCAAGCTGTTGGCTAGGTCTGGAGTCATCTCAAGACTCAGTGGGGCCGGAGAATCTCAGTAAATTCACTCATGTTGCTGGAAAACCTTCCTTCCTTGCTGGATATTGCTCTGCATCATGTGGGCCTCTCCACAGGGCTGCTTTCAACAAGGTCACTTATCTTTCCTGGCATGAGTACAAGAATGAGAGGGAGTCCAAGATGGAAGCTATAGCCATTTATAACCTTTTAGAAATGACATCATTTTGTTAAGTGTTACTGATCACACAGACCAATGCTGCATTGTGGCAGAGGACTCCACAAATGTGTGAACACTGTGGAATGGAAGTAAATGCAAGTTATTTGGGAGACAAGCTACCCCGAGTAGTTCTACTCTAAAATTGGAGCTTTAGCAGTATCATAGGAAAACCAAAGGATGAAACAAACACATTATAGTCTATTCCCAAAAGAATACAATATGTAAAGAAGACTGGAAATAAATTGCAATCATTACTCTCATTTAGGGAAGAGCAAGAGCAATTTTTTTTTTTTGTTTTTTTAGGATGATTAATCTTTGTAGTACCCCGTTTGACCAAATTTCTCTTCAATGTTTTCACTATTTCCACTATTTTACAAATTTGTTTTAATAGGATTGAATCCTTGGAAGAAGAAATTATTTCTAATGGAGTTAAACTTGTAATTATTGACTCTGTTGCTTCTGTGGTAAGAAAGGAGTTTGACCCACAACTTCAAGGCAATATGAGAGAAAGAAATAAATTCTTGGCAAAAGAAGCAGCTTCCTTGAAGTATTTGGCTGAGGAATTTTCAATCCCAGTAAGTCTTTCTTTTTTTCTCTCTTCCTGTCTTTTCTTTTAAGTTCATTACTATAATATTGAGTAATATAATTAGAAGAAAATGTAAAGCAAATTGCTATTTAAAGGTAGTAAATATATAAATATATATGTTTGTTGGCCTATTGAGATTTTTTTTTATCTTTTTCATACTTGAGCTTAGGGTAGATTTAAAGGTTATTTTAATGGTTGCTATGGTCATTTCTTTTCTTCCCTCTTACTGTTTACTCTTATTTCATGTTTTATATTTCATAACACTGAGAAAATATCAAGTAATGAGACTACATGGACTTGCCCAACTCTACTTCTATAGTTTCTTTTATGGTAGTGGTTGTCAGTTTTCCAAGTATTTTAGTTTTAGATATTATGTTATTATAATCAGTATTGTTTCATAAACTACAGAATTTGGTTTGCTTCACATGGCCAGAAATTGAATATTACGGTGTGTTTGGAGTGACACTTTCATAATGATGTGTCAGTAAGGAAACTTTGAAAGATGAATTATTGTTGGCATGACTTTCAGTAATAGGAACTGTGATCATGAAATCTGAAAATGAATGCATATTGTAAAGATTTGTGGTTAGTAAGCTACAAAACTGAAGTGTACCAAGTTATATTTCTGTTAATAGTATGTGGAAGAGTTCTACTTGTTCTGCAGCCTTGTCAACAATTGTTAGGTTTTTCAACTGTAGTCATGCATCATTTTAACAGAAGATAATAATAGAATTCCTTAAATTGAAATAAAATTTAGTTGTGAAAATTTAAATTTGTAAAATTATTTATAATGATTTGAAAAATTATTTGAAAATGTCTTTGAAAAATTTAAGTCTTGCTTATTTTTAACATAAACTGTATCTACCAATAATATAAACTATCACTTAGTCTTTGAGATGTGTAAACACAAGTAAGAAGTCAGGGAGAAAATGTGGCATGCAAAAAATTTTATATATTTTAGTGGTTTTTTAATTCATCTGTTGGAGTATATGGTGCAATTCATGGTAAGTCAAGTACTGTTAAATTTATTCTGCATAATATGCTTTTAAATTTTAGTGTGGTTGGTTAAATTGATAAATTCAAATTCCTGTTTTCCCTGTCAGGAAAAATAAGGGAAGTTAAGAATATTTTAGTTACTTGATTGAATGGAAAAGTTAAGTATATATGTTTATTTTTAATACATGCTTGTTGCCTAACTTTATCCTGTGTAAAACATAAACATTCACTTATTTAAAAGTTGAATTTGTATACTCTTAAATAGTAATTGCAGGTTAATGCTTTTTACTTTTTTCTGAGGTGACTTATTTTCCTGAGTCAGAATGGGCCTCCCTCCCTCCCTCCCTCCCTCCCTCCCTC